>JAODAL010007404.1:0-125411 GCA_025379985.1 Phyllomedusa bahiana
GGGGCGCCGAAAATGGGCGATCTTAATGATGATGCACAGATTTTAGCCTTAATTATCTCATGATCTAAAAATTTCGATCACCATAAAAACCTTGCCGATTTCAACTTTGTCGATAATAATCGCTCAACACTACTCGTCGCGGCTGCCCCCGTGGATCTTCAACACTTGCCCCCCGGGAAGACGTATGTGCGCCCTGCCTTGCGGCCTAGAATCCTGAAATGGGGACATTCTTCCCGAACAGCTGGGCATCCAGGAGTCCATAAGTCTCTACAGCTAGTCTCCCGTTACTACTGGTGGCCCACCCGTGCTCATGATGTCAGGGACTTTGTGCTGGCCTGCTCCTCCTGTGCCCAAAATAAGGTTCCTCGCCTCAAACCCGTGGGTCTTCTTCAGCCTCTCCCCGTGCCGGAAAAACCCTGGACCCATGTCGCCATGGACTTTGTCACAGATCTCCCGCCCTCATCTGGAAACACGGTCATCTGGGTGGTGACCGATTGTTTCTCCAAAATGGCTTACTTTATCCCTCTGCCTGGGTTACCCTCTGCCCCCCAGCTGGCCCAACATGTTTTCCATCATATTTTCCGCTTGCACGGTCTCCCTTTGCATATTGTCTCTGACAGGGGAGTCCAGTTTATTGCTAAATTTTGTTGGGCTCTGTGCTGTCAGTTGCAGATTCAGCTGGATTTTTCATCTGCATACCACCCTCAAACTAACAGTCAGGTAGAGCGGGTTATTCAGGTGTTGGGTACCTACTTGCGGCACTTTGTGTCCGCTCGTCAGGATAGCTGGTCCAATCTTCTCTCCTGGGCAGAGTTTTCCTATAACTCTTTAGAGTCAGAATCCGCTGGGGACTTTTTTGTTGTCTTGTGGTTACATCCCCACCCACCTCTCCCTCTAGCTATCTCGTCTCTTGTCCCTGCCGTGGATGCCCAAGTAAAGGACATCAAGGCTCTCTGGCAGCTCACATGACAGGCCCTGCTACGAGCTTCTGCCCGCACCAAACGTCAGGCTGACAGGTATCATAGGCCCCCGCCCCTATTTGAGCCAGGCAATAGGGTTTGGTTATCCGCGAAGTACATCCGCTTTAAGGTGCCAAGTTACAAGTTGGGTTCCAAATACTTGGGCCTTTTTGTGGTACTTCGGCGACTGAACCCAGTGTCCTATAAGCTCCGCTTGCCCCCGACTCTACGTATCCCGAACGCGTTTCACGTGTCCCTCCGCAAGCCGGTGGTGTTGAACCGCTTCTCCCGTAGATCTGTCTCGCCTTCTCCTGTTGCTAAAACAGATAACATCTTTGAGGTTAAGGAGGTGCTAGCAGAAAAGACGGTGAGGGGGAAGCGGTTCTTCCTTATTGACTAGAAGGGCTTCGGTCCGGAGGAGCGTTTGTGGGAACCTGAGACCAATCTGTCCCCTGATCTCCTCTCTAAATTCCAAAGGAAGAGGGTGAGAGCTAAGGGGGAGGTACTGTCACGGCGCTTGGCGCCGCGGCTCGCAGCGGCCGTCCCCCTGTGCTTACGGGGTCCAGCGCGGGTGCCGCGGCTGCCCGCAGCCGTTGTCCTTCTGCTCTTGGCCGGAAAACCCCATACTCACCAGTCCCCGCTCCTGTGTCCGGCTCTGACAGCCGCCGAGCGCGTACCCGCTGCTTAAGGCGCGCGCGCGATGGCTGGTATGGATTTAAAGGGACAGCGCGCCGTTAATTGGTTATTGACGGCCGCTGGTCCTATATAAGGCATACGCCCCCAGCACTCTCTGCCAGTTTGTTGGTGTGCGTTAGGAAGTCTTGAGAGTGTTGGAAGTCCTGTCTGATTATCTATGTACCAGTCCGTTCCGCTATGTTTCCTGACCTTGCCTGTTTGCCGCCTGCCCTGACCGTCTCTGACCACGAACCTCTGCCGCCTGCCCTGACCTTCTGCCTGTCCCCGACTATGCCTCTGGATTACGTCTTTGTACCACGCTGTACCCCGGCCGCCATCACGGGCAAGTCACGTCAGGGGTAGCGATCTGGTAGCCTCACGCCGCAGCAAGTCCATCCCGCTTTGCAGCGGGCTCTGGTGAAAACCGGGGGCTACTTAGACTCCGCTCTCTGGCCTGGCTTAACTATCATCGCTTGCGGTGGTCCAGCGAATCTACCTCCGCATTACACTCGTCCTGACAGTCTACATCCTGAAGCTGAGGGCTAGAAGCCACAGGCACTCCTCGGCGTTGCCGACGGCTCGGGATTTGGGCCGACTGACACCTTCCTTCTCCTCTGACGGCAGTAGTGAATGGGCGTCAGAGCAGACAAAATCATCCTCTTTGGCTTCTTGAGCTTTTGAAATGCCTTCTGACCCCAAGCGCATTGTGTCAAAGAGGTCTTCAGAAAATGGATTATCCACAGTGGTGGGTACATGAGTTGACATTTGGGCTGCCTTTGCTTCAGGTTGGAGGGAAATGATTAGACGATAAAGATGGGTGAGTTGCGTTTATCCATGGAAAAGTTTGGGACGAGGAGGTTAAAACTGGCTGGGAAAGCCAGGTCTGCGTGATTCGGCTGCGTGTTTCAGAAAGATAAACTTCTCTGTACCTAGATATAGAAGTTTTTTCACAGTCTCTTATTGAAAAACTGTACTACAAAGACAGCAAATCAGAGGTGTTCTTAAATCCCTCTAATTCCAACTGCCAACTAGGATTGGAAACAGAATTTTTTCTATCGAATATCTGTGAAATACCGTCTGGTGGAAGAACCGTAAACCAAATCAACAGTGTTCTTCCTTCAGTCCCTGAGATTTACAACTTTCATGTAGGACTAGCAATTGATATTTTTCACCAAACTATCATACAAGTGTGCTATTTGCGCCAAACTGAGTAGCACAGAGAGCAATAAAACTATTTGCTATGTTATATGGCTTAAATATGGTGTTTTGCCACCCCTGAGAACAAGCAACAGTGAAAACAGAATAATTGTCGCCAAATTATCGGACAAGTGAGCTATTTGCGCCAAACTGAGAAGCACGGAGATCAATACAACTATTTGCTACGTTATATGGCTTAAACATGGTGTTTTAATACCACTGAGAACAAGCAACAGTTAAAATAGAATAATTTGTCCACACAAATTTATTTCATAAACACAGTTTAGCTCTTATAGGCTAAAAGTGCCACTAAACAACACAGAAAAATAGAAACACAAATTAACTGACAAGCACAGAGAGCAATAGAACTGCAACTAACAAGAAAGTTACACTTTCAACTCAGTTGTGGAGGTTGCTGACAAAACAGAGGTAAAATACAGTGCTATTTCACTGTGATTTCACAGGAGAACAGGGTCTGCTGCAAGATCAACCCCTCCCTTCTCCCCACAGCTGTACAGATCACTCAAGCTGTTTCCAAGTCTCTAACTAATACTAACTAAAATTGTCTAATCTTGCTATATCCTAAGCTAGCTAAATACTCTAACATGGATTTGTATTTTAAACGCTGGGAAACTGTCTCCTAGCTTTGAAAAAAAGCTTTTCAGATAGACAGCAATGTGTTGTTTTCTAGTTACAGAGTGAAACAGAATGAGGCTGAGCAGGAAGTACTGTCACATGCATAAATCGAGGTCATGAGATTTTAGCAGCCAATGAGATCCCTACACAGCCCACTGGTTACGTTGTTCACTCCCCTCTGTGCTCTGCACTGATTGGCTGGCCGCCAAAATTACAGGAAGCACCGAAAAGGGCGTGATTGTAATACGTGATGACGATTATCGTTAAGATTTTAAGGAAAATTATCGCATCATCGCGGAAACCCGATTAACGTAATAATCTTGCCGATTTCAACTTTTGTCGATATCATCGCTCATCCCTAGTGAGCATCCTACAAAATGAGTTACTTCATATATATCAGTACTATGGGTATGAAAAGGATGTCATATAGTTTCAGCAGAATGATCCGAAGCATACATCGAGATTGGCAAAGAAATGATTCAATGACAATGAAGAGAAGTTGGACAGTCCACAGACTTCAACCCGATACAATATTATGGATAGAGTTATAGAAAAAGCTGTATTCATACCCAAGTGAGTCGGACTTAGCTGTGGGGAACCCCCCAGGTCGCGACCCCTGATGTGTCCTCTCGCGGTGACAGCTGAAGTGCCTGACATAGGAAAGTGTTTACGGCAGAAATGATGGGTCAAGGCAGGTGCAGCTGTAGACTGTAGCAGAATCCCAGACAGGTAGCAGACTGGTATAGGGGAAGGTATCAGCAGTACAAATAAACGTAGGTAGCTCTGAAACCAGGACGTCTGTAATGCAGGTAACAGAAACCATGGAACCAGGATGTAGTGACATCAACAAACTGACACAAGAGTAGAAGCAGGAAGTTCCTCAAGTCCCAGGTGGTTAAAGGTCATTGTGTACTGTCTCCTTAAATTTCCACAAGTTGGCATGCATGCACCCTAGGGAGGGCGCATGGCCGCTCAAGACGGCTTTAGGAGAAAGAATCAAAGCAGGAGCAAGGACAGGTCAGTTCATGCTGGCAGAGAGGGCACATGCAGCAGGAGCAGGGGCTACAACTGGAACACAGGCATGTACACGGTCTGGAGCAGGGACCACAGCGTGGACCATGACAGTAACCCCCATTATGCCTTCTCCCCTTCTGGACCAGACAACCAGAGTGGGGAGTGAGGACATTACATGCTCCTCGGTTTCCCAAAAACTGTCTTTAGATGAGATGTCTTACCAGTAGCAGGAAACTTTCTGGACCTGGGAGTCCATAACTTCAACAGTAGAGGCAGTAAGTAGGAGGAGAGGTTGGCAGGATCCCTTGATGGGGAGGCTTGAGGCAGCGTGAGTGGCATTGTTTGCCCAAATGGATAAACTCACTCATTTTCAAATCCAACACAGGAACGTATAACTGTAATCATGGGAAACCCAGGAGAGCTGTAGCAGAGGAACAAAGCAGAATGTAGAACAAGATGTTCTCCTTGTGGGGCCTTCCAACGTGTAGAGACAGAGGCTTGGTACGGAACCAAAGAGGTTCTCTCAGAATTCCCCCATTGATAGAGGAAAACTGCAGAGGCTTTTCTAGACTGAAGACAGGCAGGTGGTACTTGAAAACCAGAGATGGATTGATAAAGTTTTCAGAAGAACTGGAGTCCAGAATGGCAGGGACATGTAATGAGAAGCCAGAAGCAGAACTGAGAGTGACCAGTGTGGTCAGATGGGAAACAGGTGCATCTTCACCCAGGGTTGCCTCACCCACAAGATCTTGGCAGAGGAGTTTCCAGGGTGCAGTTGGGTGGACTGGACAGTATTTTTAGAAGCACTCAGCACTGCCACAGCAGGCACAACTTCAGACTACACTGGCAACTGTGTTTCTCATGCATAACATGTCCATCTGCATTGATTCCTCATGAGAAGATGTGGGTGGCAGATGCAGGAGACTTGGGAAGACAGATGCAAGGTGAGGAAGACTGTGAGGCCGGGAATACGATTTCTGCTGATGAGGCTCTAACTCTCTCTCAGAAAAACGCATGTCAATCCTGATAGCTAGAGCGATGATATCATCCAGAGTAGTTGGTAGGTTATGACCAGCCAACTTGTCCTTGAGTTGCCTGGTGAGGCCCTCTCAGAAGGCTGCCACCAGGGCATTGTTAGGTCAGGTGAGCTCAGAGACCAGTGTGCGGAACTGAATGGTGTTTGGTCCACCATGGAATCATCTTGTTTGAAGTGGAGCAAAGAAGATGCAGCATAGGTATTGTGACTAGGCTGTTCAAAAAATTTATGAAAGGCGCACAGAAGTTCCTGAAGATCCACAGTCAGTGGGCTCTCCTGCTACCAGAGGAAGGAGGCCCAGGCCAAGGCTTCACCTGTGAGCAGGCTGATGATGAAAACCACCTTGGCTCGGTCAGACGGTTACTGGTGTGCTAGGACCTCAAAGTGGATGGTACGCTGATTAATAAACCCGCAATATATCTTGGGATCACTGTGGTAATGGGAGAGCAGAGGCAGATGCAGACTGGGACTGGCAATGGCAATAGAAGGGGGAACTACTACAGGTGCAGGTTCAGATGTAGCTTCAGCGAGATGTGCAGTTAAGGACTGGACCATCTGAAAAAGTTGTTCCAGACAAACACACTGATTGGGATACAACGGCTGTGATGTGTCGGATGTCAGGCAGGGTCACATTGGTGGGATCCATGGTCAGTTTGCACTGTAACGATAGATGCCAGTATATGTGAATCCGCTGGGCCCCCGTGAGCGATAGAATAGTAGACCACACCAGTGAATGGAGTCTAAGGGGCTAATAGTCTTCACCGGAGCCTGCAGAAAAGCCAGACAGACTTATCTGCGGGAAACCCCCAGGTCGGCGTGCGCAGAACTTAGGGAGGGCACGTGTCCACATAAGATGGCAGCAGGTGCGAGGACCAGAGCAAGAGCAATGACAGGTGACTACATGCTGGCAGAGAGGGCAGTTGCTGCGGGTACAGAGGCGCAACAGAAACATGGGCACGTACGCGGTCCAGAGCAAGGACGCAGCTTGTATCTTGACAATAACAATGCAGTTAAATAGCAAGAATCTGCATAACTAAGTAGTTACTGTTACTCAATAACAATAATTTAATAAATAATTACATAGTATTGAACAAATGCTTTAAACCATAAAAAACTATGATCATATTTTTTTTTTTTATTCTAGAAAAATGTTCTGTTAAATATAGCAATAAGACAGTTGTAAACATTGTATGGATATTAACATAGCAGCCCCAGTAAATCCAATTTCCAATAACATCTACATAAGGTAGTGCCAAAAAAATCAAATAGCTTAATGATAACAGGTAAAAAGATGACAGTTGTCATAGTCTGAAGGGAAAATATTTGCTTTAATGGTGAATATTTTAAGTGAGAAAAACAATAATTATAGAAAGAATTGTGGCAATGCTCTGTGACAACAGGGAAAACAGATTCTTAATTGTTTTTCTTATCTAAATGGACAAGCTTGTGTTAGAATTCCATATAATGCTTCCATGTAAACCCTTGAGGTAAATCTTTAATTTGGCATCTGCCAGAATTATCATCACTCAAATAAAATCTAAAATTCTTAAAGCTTAAATTGACAATTAAGCACATTATGTATCCTGCAATCATTTTTTCCAAACAAAAAAGCACAATGTTATCCTTCCTATTCCTTTGAATTGTAATACTATGAGTTTAACTGAATAATATTTTAAATGCCACAAACTGGACTAGTGAATGCTAACATGCTACAAACTGCATCTCATATAATATTATGTGACAGGAAATGTAACAATATAGATCTGAAAATTTTGAATATTCATGTAATTTATGTTCCCATGTAAATGTATGATAACATTACACCCGACAGTAAGTTAAACATAATATATATAAAACATATAAACTTGTATGACTAAATTGGTATTCAGCAAATTTATATATTTATAAAAAAAAATCTCTTTGTGACCCAAGTTTCTAATATCTCACTTAACTTCTTCCCCTAATCTGTTTAGTATGTCTTCTCAAACAGCATAAAAACAACCATTTTATGCTAATATGCAAAAGTCCTACCACTTTGCTGCCCCCACACCACTTTGGTCATTTGTGGGAAAACTTTTGTGAGCATCCCAAAACAGCTGTCTGCAGATCAGTGATTCTTCCTTATGAATTCTGAATTGGCTTAACTCCCTAGTCTTAATGCAAGGTTCTTTATTGACTTGGATTTGATATGAAGGGAATAATTGTTATTGGCAGATTTCTTCCTTTTAAATAACAGCTTAAATGGAACCTGTCAGGTGAGATCAGGATGTGATATAGGGAGAGAAGATGAGCTCTGTAACATACAGGTTTATATGATTTGGAGAAAGATTAAGTAAATAGCAGAACAAATGCTGTACAAACTCCTTAGGAGACAGTGGGGTCCTGCTTAACCCACCCACATACAGTGATTGATAGCAAACTGTCAATCACTGTATATTGGCAGGATCAGCAATATGTTTAGTTTCACTTTTGAGATTTTATCAGCATCAAATCATATAATCGTATATATAGCAGAGCTCCGTTTATCTCCCTCTAGCATATCCTGCTCTCAGATAGGGTAGCATAAACCACTTGGTAGGTTCCAATTAATAGAAAGTCTACATTATAGCAGACAATGTTAGAATCCAAGCACAGAGAACACAGGAAGTTAACAAACACAATCGGAAAGAGAAAAGATGGAGGAAAGGAGTGGGAAATAATTACAAATTCTGACACTCCTAAAATAGTCCCATTCCCCAAATGTTTGGAAAAGATCTGATTTATTATTTAGAAAGGCCTTAAGATTTTCCAGTCAATGTATGTCACCTATATAAAGTAAATGATGAATTCTAGTAGTAGTATATTTCCAGTAACATGCTACTAAGTAATGGAATGCTCTAACGATACTGAGCACCAAGCTTGTAAGACTTTCTACCCAAATGTTTGGGAGGAATACCCAGAAGACAGATTATGTGGTTGAATGACATATTCACACAAAGAAAAAAAATCGAGCATTTTAGATGTTCAACATTACCTAGAAATGGGGCCATCCCAGGACAGCTTAAGAAGACATAAGGGTAGGATTCAGTTTTTGCACCAATTCTAGAGTATGATAACAGAACATATATTCAAATCTCAGTTTTAATTATACTTTTGAATAGTTAAATACACAACTGATTAAAGAGCAGCTAGGTAAAAAAAAAAATGAATTAGTCTACAGCTGTAATACAATTTTATAATTATAGGTTTGATTTAGTCACTTATAGCATTGAGTATCTAAACAATGTGCTAACTTCAAAATAACTTTATGAATGTCATTGGTCTTGTACTTTCATGCTGCAACTCTGTCTTTGACTGATGCGTTATGCTGCATTTCATTACATTTTTTCTACTTCGCTCATTTATCTTTTGTTCTAGATAAGTGATGAGACCTTCTACGGAGATAGAGAACTAGACTTGACTATAAAGAAATTATTCAATTATATTTTTTCTCTATTTTTTTCTTAACTTGCTCTTAAAATTCATGTCTATTTTGTACTAATAAAGGAGTAGTATAAGCTGTTACATCATAAAGTGTTTGTATTACAAAATATAACAGTCATTAATGACTCACCTAAAAAGTTTGTTTGGGATTAGACACTTTACTATGTGTATTTTAATGCTACCTGTCTAGTACTTTGCAAAATTTAAGTCTCGTTATACCAAAATTATGCTAATGTAGTGCTCCTATGCCTGTGCATATGAGCCAGCTAATGAATTCTGAGGACAGAGTACAACAGTTATTTCCCCAAGTTCTGCCCAATCCTGGCAGAAATAGGTAAAGCAGTTAAAATGAATTTAAAGCAGAAATAACTTAGATAACTTCACATTTAACATTGGGATAAAGACAACATTTTCATTATAAACAAGATAAAAATACTTAGGGCGACATGTATGGATTTGGCAGCACCAGAAGTCTGGCGTCTTTTCAGCCCGAGAACTAGCACACCCCCGTTCACTCTATACTTTGTAATGCGTCTGAGATAGGGGGGCGTTCTGGAGGGGTGTCGCACTACAACTGTAAGGAGTCTACAAATGTATGTGTTTAGTATGGCAAATCCAGGTGCATTACTGCTGGAACAGGTAGACCACTTTAAAAGTGGTTTACCTGAATCAGAAGTGTCGCTTTGTAGCTAGAAAAAATGATGACTGGGTGCCAAAAAATCATTCATGTCGCCCTCAATGTGGTGTGTTGAGCTTGCCTGATCTTAGCTGTTGTTATTTGGCATTAGATTCTGAATATTTGTGATCTAGCAGTCTTTAGTAGATATGAGCGATATTTTCAGCAAAAGTAGAAATTGGCACAGTTTTTAGGCTTATCGGAAATTTCTGATCATGCGATAGTTTAGGTGACAATCTTACAGATAATCTATTACTATTGCGCCATTTTCAGCGTTTTCTGTCATTTTGGTGGCCAGCCAATCAGCTCCGAGGATAGAGGGGGGTGAGGAGGATGTGCGGCATCATGACTGGGCGGTGTATGGATCTCGTTGGCTGCAATAATCACGTGATCTCATTTTATCTATGCAACTGCATTTCCTGTTCAGCTCATTTTCTGTCTATGCCACTTCACAGCAGGACATGTCTGCGTTTAAACCAATAGCAGTTCTAACAGCTCTGAGAGATAGTCTCTTCTAATACAAGAAATCACCCACCTAGCTATAGCTTAGAATAGAGTTAGATTAGAGAATTTCACTTCTTATTTAGTTAGAGAAAGTTTTAAAGATATCTTCTGGTGTGTGTAGCCGCAGGGCTGCGGGGAGGGGGAGGAGGGGGCGCTGGCTTTTGGGGGGGTGGGTGCGGCAGGAGGAGAGGCTTTTGAAAGGAAGGGAGATATTGTTCAGCTCAGTGTGTTCTGTGACCATGAATTGAAAAAGCAATCTTTTTTACCACTTTTTTGTCCAGCAGACCTCTGATACGAGGTGAAATTGTCCATGTTTATTCAGTTCTATTGCAATCACTGCATGTCAGTGTTCCCAAAAAACGGCATAACTTATCCCTATAACTTAAATAGTTTTATTGCAGTCCGTGCGTCTGTTTGGCGCATAGAGCTCAGTTGTACGCATATTGTGTTATACATATTTTATAGTAAATTACGCCTGTTGTCAGTGGTGCGAAGGCTGCCATATAAATGCGTATAACATTTAAATACTCTTATTACAGTCTGTGCATTTGTCGCATAGAGCTCAGTTTTACGCATATTGTTTTATACATATTTTATAGTAAATTACACCTGTAGTCAGTGGTGCGAAGGCCGCCATATTAATCCATATAACATTTAAATATATCAACAACAATAGTCAGAGAAACTAAGTTTAATAAAATAATTTTATTTATTACTCAAAAACATTTTTTAAATCACCATACGAAAAATGGGGATTAACACACACCAAGAGGGTATTACATCAATAATTCAAAATAGCTGCCAAGATCCATATCCACGTGATGAAATATATGTGATATATATCATTTTTATAGAAAATTATATTCAAACATCATTACTTAAATATAAGGATAAATATATTAAAGTGCAAATATGTATATAGTATATAGACCATAAATAAACAATAAATAATCCCTTATATACAAACAATAATGATGTGACAACCAATCTATATCAAATAAATAAATAGTGCATATTTATACAAAGGATCTTAGGTAGAGATCGATTCTAACGAAGTGGAATTCGTTTAGAATTTCAGGAAAACTTCGGTTCGGAACGAAGTCGAACTTTGGGGTACTTCGGGTGAACGAAGTGTGCTTTTGATTGATAAAATGGCTGTGAGCACATGGCGCTACATGGGGCAAAGCACTCTGGAAGGAAGAAGGGCATAGCCTGCATGACATGTGCAGAGGTAAAGCCAATCAGAGACCGGCGGGATTCTGTGACGTCACCGCACTATATAAGTCCGGGCGCGACGCCGGGAGCTCACACTCCTCTCACTGTGCTCATCAGGGAAGGTGCTGCCGCGGCTGATAGCTCTTACTGAAGAATTGATTTTTATACAGCGATTTTTGTGGGGTGTCTCAGCTTGTCTCAGAGACTGTTCTCTTAATGTTCTATTTCTAATTTTTTGGGTACTGGATCTGAAATCCAGTGTGCGTCCACTGCAGCTGCTTATACATTAAATATCCACGTGGGATCTAAGCCAGTTCCTGTTGTATTCATGTAAAGATACAGCGTTTTTACAATACAAATACCACTTCATTTTTGGCTGCTCAATTCTATTGCGCAATTTACATCCAGGGGTTAATTAAGCGTTGTTTTGCTGGTGTGCTGACCCCAAGAAACCGTCTTTTTTCAATGCCAAAATATATACATTTTTCCTGTAACCTTATTCACAAGCAAAGGTTAATTACAACTGTATCTCTTGTTGTGTGGCGTAGAAAACACGCAATTGTAACACGCTACAAAGCTACTATTTTGTGGGCTCAATTCTTTGGCGCAATTTACATCCAGGGGTTAATTAAGCGTTGTTTTGCTGGTGTGCTGACCCCAAGAAACCGTCTTTTTCAACGCCAAAATATATAAATTTTTCCTGTAGCCTAATTCACAAGCAAAGGTTAATTACAACTGTATCTCTTGTTGTGTGGCGTAGAAAACACGCAATTGTAACACGCTACAAAGCTACTAGTTTGTGCGGCTCAATTCTTTGGCGCAATTTACATCCAGGGTTAATTAAGCGTTGTTTTGCTGTTGTGCTCACAAAAATAAACCGTCTTTTTCAACGCCAAAATATATACATTTTTCCTGTAGCCTAATTCATGTCCGAAGGTTAATTAAGCCTGTTTGTGCTTTTACATTTAGTAAAACACACAGTATTTTTAAACGACACATACAAGTAAATTTTTCCTGGCCATTTGTGGAGCGCAATTTATATCCAAGGGTTACCCAAGCTTGTTACTGGGTTCATTTGGAGTCAAAAACAGGGTGTATATTTATCATATACAGATATCATCATCAAACAGTGTCTGTACATTTTAGAACAAACAGTATGTCAGACAGAGAGGTGGCAGGCTCTGCACCTGCGAGTGGCAGAGGCACAAACATTCCTGGAACAGGCCCAGGTCGCAGCACATCAAGGGGACGTCGCAGCAGGGGCCACTCGGTGAGGCCACAACTGCCGCTTTCATCTAGCGGCCGTGTGTTGTTCAGCAACCCAAGGGTTCTTGATTGGTTGACTAGGTCATCCTCTTCCTCCCAGATGACATCTGACAACCCCAGCCAAGAGTCGGTGGGAACCTCAGACACAACCATTAGTTGGCATGGCCCGGGAGCGGGTCAGTGGCCCTCACCTGTCCTCAGCCCGCCTCTGTCCCATCCGGTTCCCTCAGCCAGAGATCTACTATGTGGTCTGGGCTCAGCACCACTATATAGCGAGGATGAACAATTTGAGGAGGGCAGTCAGCAGCTACTTGGCAGCAAAGAAATGGGGCCAATATCGCCTGCTTCTTGCAGTAGGCGGCAAAGTATAGATGTGGAGAGTGGCATGGGAGGTCATGTTGTGAGAGGTCAGCCTCGGCATACCAAGACCGGTGATAAGGACAGCAGTGACGATGAAACACAAATAGATGATGATGTAGCCGACCGCACTTGGGAGCCTTGTGAGGCAATGGCTTCATCATCGTCAGGAGAAGAGGGCGTCAGCTTGCGCGTCAGGCAGCAGCGCAGCCAGCAAGTGAGTCGTGTGGCCATGAGTCAGCAGGATAGCAGCATTGTGAGGTCGGGAGCCAAGCGGCCACGGGGTAAAAAACCCGCTTCACAGGTCCAAGAAAGTAGCAGCACAGGGGCTCAGCGAGACAGCGGCGGCAGTAGTCACTCAGTGCAGAGCGTTGGAGGTAAAATCCGATACTCGGCGGTGTGGCAGTTCTTTGCTAAGACACCAGAGGAGCCGAATATGGGTATATGTAGAATCTGTGGGCAGAAAGTGAAGCGTGGCCAGGGAACTAACGTTGGCACCACGGCCCTGCGTCAACACATGCAGCATCACCATCCGGTGGCCTGGGAGAAACGTGGCTCAGATGTGGTGGTCCATCCTGCCGCCGCAGCAACAGCAGCAGCAGCGCCCAGTGGCATGCATGCCATTGCAGCCAGTCAAGGCTCCACCACCTCTGCAGAAGGGAGCTGTTTCTCTTTGACATCATCTCCCGGTCCAGATGCTCCTGCTCCTCGCTACTCATGGCGCCAGCCGTCGTTCAGCGAGGCGATTGCAAAGAGACAACAGTATGCGTCCAACCATCCTAAGGTGCAGCAGCTGACCGTGCTCCTGTCCAAGTTGTTGGTACTGCAGTCCCTCCCTTTCCAAATGGTGGACTCTGCACCGTTCAGAGAACTAATGGCTTGTGCCGAGCCGAGATGGAGAGTTCCAAGCCGTAATTTCTTTTCCAAAAAGGCAGTACCAGCACTTCATAAATATGTAGAAAAGAAGGTGGGCCAGTCCTTGAGCTTATCGGTTTGTTCCAATGTGCACGGCAGCGCGGACGTCTGGAGCTGTAACTACGGTCAGGGCCAGTACATGTCCTTTACGGCCCACTGGGTGAATGTGCTTCCAGCCCAGGCACACCAACAACTTGGACAGGAGACGCCGCTTTCTTCTCCACGTTGTCAAACTGCTTCACCTGCGCCAATGTCCGCCTCCTCCTCCTCCACCACCACCGCCACCATCTCAGCCTCCACAAGTGCTGCTCCATCATACCACATGTGTAGGGCACAGCAGTGTCACGCAGTTCTACACCCGGCTTGCCTCCACAAACGAAGTCACACAGGGGAGGAACTGCTCCGCGTCATGCAGCAGGAAATCGATGTGTGGCTTTCTCCGCGCCAACTACAAATCGGAACCATGGTGACGGAAAATGGGAGGAACATGGTGTCCGCGCTGCACCGAGGAGGGATGGTCCATGCGCCCTGCACGGCGCATGTGTTCAATCTGGTTGTGAAAAGGTTCCTGACGTCTTCCACCGATCTTCAGAACATTCTGAAAATGGCCAGGAAACTGTGCATGCACTTTATCCATTCGTACAAAGCCAGGAACACCCTCCTCGAGTTGCAGCGGCAGAACGGCCTCCCCCAACACACTCTGATATGCGATGTTCCACCCGTTGGAATTCCAGCCTGCACATGTTGGACCGACTGTATGAACAGAGAAAGGCCATTAACGATTTTTTGATGATCCAGGCAGACAGAAGTACTCCCCTGTGTAACTTTGATGTCAGCCAGTGGCAGCTCATGCGTGACACCTGCCGTTTGTTGAGGCCATTCGAGGAGGCAACGTTATTTGTCAGTCGCCAGGACTACGGGATGAATAATGTCATTCCACTGCTTCATGTCCTGGAACAGATGCTGAAAAATCTGTCTGGGCAGGGGACTGGAGACGTGGGGGGAATACATCTCGGGGCCACATGAGCCCGGTGGGGACTGAAAGGGAGGGGAAAAAGGGGGAGGACATTGGGGGCAAAAGCATTGTCGGGTGAAAGAGGGGAAATTTTCTACCCAGGTGACAAAAAGAGGAGGAGCAGGAGCAGCGGGGAGGAGGGGGAAATGGAGATAGGAAAAACGACGATGACCCCCAACACTGTGGCAGTAAAACAGTGGAAATGGAAGCAGGGGCCCCTCGGGTCACTTGTGAGATGGCCCGCAGCATGTTATTTGCCTGGCTAGGGGACAGCCGAATAGAGCTCAGTTGTACGCATATTGTTTTATACATATTTTTTTAAGTAAATTACCCCCGTTGTCTTTTTGGGGGCGAAAGTCCGCCATTTTTAATCCATATAACTTTTAAAAACCCTCTTATTCAGTCCGTAGTTTGTTTGTCGCATAGAGCTCATTTTTTTCCCATTTTGTTTTATACATTTTTTATAAAAATTTACGCCGTATTCGGGTGGTGTAAACCCGCCATATTAATTCATACAATTTTAAATACCTTATTGCGGGTCCGTGTGTCTGTTTGGCAATAGAGTTCGGGTTTTTGCAAATTGTTTTAGGGAAATATTTTATATTTAAAATTTTCCCTTTTGGGTCAGTAGTGCAAAGGGGCCACCATTTTAAAACCTATAACCCCTTAAATACTTTTTTTTGCAGTCCTTCGTCTTTTTGGGCGTAGAGTAAATTTTGTACGCATATTGGGGTTAAACTATTTAATAGTAAATTACGCCTTTGTCATTGAAAAAGGCCGCCAATTAACCCTATAACATTTAAATACTCTTATTGCACCGGGGCTTTTGTTTGTCAATAGGGGCTCGGGGTTTTACGTTTTTTTGGGTTTATAACATATTTTATAGAAAAAATTTACACCGGTTGTCAGTGGTGCGAAAGGCCCCCATATTAATCCAAAAAAAAATTTAAAAATATTCTTATTGCATTCCGTGCTTCTTTTTTGGCGCATAGATTTTCAGTTGTACGCATATTTTTTGATACATATTTTATAGTAATTTTACCCCTTTTTGTCAGTGGTGCGAAGCTGCCCTTTTAAAATGCTTAAAAATTTTTAAAAATTTCTCTTATTGCAGTCCGTGCGTTTTTTTGTCCCCATAGAGCTCAGTAGTACGCTTTTTGTTTTTTTAATCTTTTATAGGTAAACTTTCCCCTGTTGCCCTTGGTTGCGAAGGCCCCCTTTAATTAATCCAAATAACATTTAAAATATTCTTATTGCAGCCCTTTGCTTCTGTTTTGGCGCTTTTAGGGGGTTCCCATTGTACCTTTATTGTGTTATCAATTTTATAGAAAAATTTAGGGTGTTTTTCATTTGGTTTGCAAAAGGCCGCCATTTTAAATTCCTATAACTTTTTAAAAAACCCCTTAATTGAAAGTCCTTTGGGTTTGTTTGTCACATAGGCCCCAGTTGTACGCATTTTTTTTTATACATCTTTTATAGTAAATTAAAACCTGTTTTAGGGGTTTTCAAAAGGCCGCCAAAATTAAAATAAAAATAACATTTAAATACCCTTATTGCAGCCCGGCTGTTTTTCCCCTAGAGCTCAGTTTAAGAAAATTTTTGGGGTTATAAAAAATTTTTATAGTAAATTACGCCTGTTGTCAGTGGTGCAAGGCCGCCTTATTAATCCAATATAACATTTAAATACTCATTTTTGAGCCCGTGCGTTTGTCGCATAAAAGCTCATTTTT
Source organism: Phyllomedusa bahiana (assembly GCA_025379985.1). Lineage (NCBI taxonomy): Eukaryota > Metazoa > Chordata > Amphibia > Anura > Hylidae > Phyllomedusa > Phyllomedusa bahiana. The sequence goes on from JAODAL010007404.1 coordinate 16,658, forward strand.
TAGCATTTTGGTTTTATACATTTTTTTATATTTAAATTACCGCCTGAAGTAAAGTGGTGTGAAGGGGCCATATTTAAATTTTTTACAACATTTAAATACTCTTTTTTGCAGTCCGGTGTCTGTTTGGGCACATAGAGTCATTTTTAACGATTTTGTTTTATGCATTTTTTATAGAAAATTTAAACGCCTGTTGTCAGTGGGGGAAAAGGCCCCCCTTTTTTAAAATCCAAAATAACATTTAAAAAAATTCTTATTGCAGCCCGTGCTTCTTTTTTGGCGCATAAAATTTTTCAGTTTTTCGCATATTTTTTGATACATATTTTTTAAAAAATTTTCACCTTTTGTAATTTGGGCGGGGGTTGCCTTATTAATCCCTTAAAACATTTTAAAAAACCTTTTGCATTTCCGTGCTTTTGGGTTTGCCCGCTTAGAGCCCGTTGTACGCAAATTGTTTTTAAATTTTTTATGAAATTACCCTGTTATCAGTGGGGGAAAAAACCATGAAAGTAATCCAAAATTTAATTTTTTAAATTTTTTTAACTTTTTTAATTCTATTTCATTTTGTGTGTCCTTTTTGGCGAATCGTGTTTGTACGTTTATTTTTGTTGAAAAAAATAAATTTTTTAGCCCCTACTGGGCAGATGAAAAAAAGGGGGGACTAAAGGGAAAAAACACTGTTGTTTTTGTGTTTAAGGGTTCTTACCAACCGTTTTCCCACAAAAATTTTTATAGAAACAATTCTTTTTCTAACCCAAAATTTTGGCTATTAGAAATTAGGGGGTTTTAAGGGAATAGCTGTGTTTTAAACGTTTTCAATAAAAAGACTGTCAAAAACTCTTCCAATTTTTTACATTTTTATTTTTCTGAACATGGAGCAAATGCAGGTGGAAAAGAGAGCAAAGAGGGATTTTAGGACAGGGAGGTAGGGGTTTCGAGAGAAGGGGGCCCCTTTCCATTGCGGGGAAAAACACGCAAGCCAGAGGATCGTGGGTTGCGGGAACGTCAGGCCTGTCATCACTGGGTCGGTCCCCTGTAAAATCTCGGGTAAAAACAGAAATCACCATTTTTTTGTTCCTCAAGGGGTTAAATTGAAACCCTTAATCCATTTGTCTTCCCTCCTCATCCCCCGCACAGCCACAAATTTGTCCATCATCAGATCCGTCCAGCATGAAGGGGAAGGCAGCCCAAATGTTCCAATTCTGTACACACCACTGGGAAAATCCATTTTCCAAAACCCTCTTTAAAGAAAAAAATGGGTTGGGGCCAGAAGCTTTTCCCAAAAGAAAAAAGGGCCCAAAGAGGATGATTTTATTGCTCTGTTTCCCCAATTCCCCTGTTTTCCCCTTTTCAGTTTAAAGGAGAAGGAAGCCGGTAAATTTCGGCAAAATTTCCCGGGGGGTTTTCCGGCCACCCCTTTTTCCCATGCCTGTTCCCTTGAAAGCCCGCGCTCAAAGAGGGCAAAATTTTCCAGGACAAGGAATCACCTTGTTGAGGGAAAAAGATGTTTACCACATTGCGGATCCAAAACGGGTTTTTTTCCAGCAGAATTTGTTTTTGCGAGGTTTTTAAATAATAAAAATAATAAAAATAAAAATCTTTATTATATAGCCCCAACATTTTCCTCAGCATTTAAAATTTTGGGAAAGGGTGGGGTCCCGAAAAAAAGCAATACATTGCACAAGGGAAAAGCCAAACTTAAGATGAGCCCACAAGGGTTGGGAGGCCCCTGTTTAAAAGAGCTTACAATCTATTTAGGTGTACGGGGAGAGACGAAGGGTAAGAAGTGCTAGATTTCAATTTGGGTTTCCCCCATGTGACAAATATGGGGTTTTTAAAACGTTTCAATTCGGATGAACCTGCCACCCAAACGTACATCTATATAACAGTTAAGTGTGAAAATGAGATGAGTGCGCTAGGGGTGTGAGGAGGAAGGGGGGGGGGTTTTCATTAGGGGTTCTGGTAGGGGGCCCGGGGTGAAAAAGATGTATTCCCCAGGGCCTTTTTAAAACTATGAAGTTTGAGTGTGCCTGACTGCCCGCGGGGGATTTTTCCCAGAGAACTGGGCTGGGACGGTGAAATCTTGGGCGGGCCCGGGGGTTTTAAAATTTATGAGAGGTTAAAACCCGAAAATCATCAGCAGAGCGGAGAGAGCGGGTAGGGTGGGAGACTGGGGAAAGAGGGGGGAGATTTTAGGGAGGGCGGTGTGGGGGAAAACTTTATGTGAGGTATGAGTTTATGTTTGTATCCCGTACCCGGATAGGCAACCCCTGGGGTGAACCCGAAACAGGGTTTGAGGCATCAGTATTGCGGCTGGAAAAAGACAAGCCTTTTGGCCCGCTGCTAGGAGAGGGGAGAGTTTGCACAGAAGGGGGACCCATTTAACAGGGAGTTACAGTAGTCGAGACGAGAATGAATAAGGGGCCAAAAAAAGAGAGTTAGTTGTTTCCACAGTGAGAAAAGGACGGATTTCTGGAGTGTTATTGAGGTAGGTGCCCCGGGGGGCAAAGGGGTTGGTTTTGGGGGGGGAAGGACAGATCGGAAAACTAGTATAAACCCCCAAGGCAGCGGGCTATTTCCTAGGAGTTTTAACCCGGGGGTGCCAAAACATGAGACAGAAAATGGGAGGGTAAAAGGGCCCGTTAGTAAATGGTGGAAAGATAGAAGTTCAGTTTTTGTGAGGTTTTTTTTAAGATACAGGGAGGACATGATGTCAGAGACCGCAAAAAAACAAAGCCGTTTTTTCTTTTTTTGGTTTTTTTTTTTGTTTTTTTTTTTTGCAGGGCCCCGGGAGTGTTTTCCCTTTTGGGAAAGGGGGTGGAAATTGGGTGCATCAGCGTAGAGATGGTACTGGAAAACCAAATTGCTGATGGGTTTGGGCCAATGGGGAAAGTATCATTGAGAAGAGGAGAGAAAACCCAAAAAGGGCCCCTGAGGAAACCCCCCCAGCAAAAGGGGAGGAGAGGGGGGTAGAACCGCAAAAGAGACATGATGGGGCGGGTTTGAAAGGTAAGATGAGAACCAAGAGAGAGCGGTGTCCCGGGGGCCAATTTGGGGCTGGCATGCTGAGGGGAAGTTTTGGGGAATTTAAAAGTGTCAAAGTGCAGAGAGATCCAGAAAAAAAAGTTTAACAATGATAGTTGCCTTGGATTTAAGCAGTGAGGAATCATTTGGGGACTTTTGATAGAGCAGTTTTTTGTGGAGTGGGAGGGTGCGGAAAAACCCGATTGCCCGAGGGGCAAAAAGGGGTAAGCGGGAATAACGGGTTAAACGGGGTAAAACCAAGCATTTTTCCCGGAGTTTGGAGAGAAGGGCAGGTTAAAAGGGCTGGTCGGGAGTTATCAGCGCAGGGTGGGTTCCCCGAGAGGGCTTTATTTTATAAAGGATTATAAAAACGTTTAAAGGGGAAAATTTGGGGATCCAGTGGAGAGAGAGAGGTTACAGAAATTTAAATTATGTGAAGATTTATAGCGGGAGGGAAAAAAAAAAATGGGGCAAGGTGGGAGGGATGGGGTTTACTAAACCCCCTTGGGGGGGCAAGCAGTCAAAAAGGGGCCTGGACACTTCGTCTGTCTCCGGGGCAAGGGCCGAGAGAGGTGGTGGTGTGTGGGGAGGGACCAAAATTTGGTTTTGCTTGGGTTTTTAGATTTAGATTTTTGGGCCCCATTCTGTTAAAATTTTCCCCTTTTTAAGTGAGTGGCCAGGTTTTCAAAAACGGGGGGTAGAGACCGGGGGCCCCAGGGTTTTGGCCCCGAGGGAAAGGGGGTGGATGGTGTCAAAAAGGCTTTAGGGGGTTTTTGTGTAAGGTTGCGATGAGGGAGGTGAAAAATTTTTGTTTGGCACAAATGCAGGGCAGTTTTTTTTAGTCCTTGAGCATAAATTTGTAGTGAAGAAAGTCTGCAGGTTGCCCTTTGACCCTTTCCCCCACAGACGCTTCGCACAAACTGGAACATCGTGCAGCTGGCGAGTTGAGGCGTGTGCCAAGGCTGCAGGCGTCCTTGGGCCCCCTGGTTTGGTTTTCGGTGGGGTAGCGGGTTGCATTTGTTTTTCCGGGGGGGTGGAAGGGGTGTTTCTTATATTTCTTGGGTGCCAGGTCAGGGGAGGAGAGGGGGGAGAAATTGGGGGGAAATGAGGAAGTATGGGCCCCTCTGTGAATTTCCCGAGTGTTCATTTGGGGTGGGTATTCTGAACGGGGGGGCGGGCAGGTGTGTCCAAAAGAAAGGGTGGAAAATTTGGTTATAGTGAAGGAAATAAGAAATTTTGATCAGAAGAGGAAAGGGAAATTTTAAAGTTAGAGATTGGGGAATGGGTTAAAAGAAAACCCCTCAAGAGGTTTCCCAATCTTGTTTGGGTAAAAGGGTTTGTTTAAAAATGCGAGAGGCCAAAAGGGAAAAAGGTTAGTTTAAAGGATTTGAGAGGCAGGGGAGAAATGGGGGGCATAAAAAGGGATGTTAAAAGGGCACCCCTGATGAGAGTGGGTATTTCAGTAGAGAGGGAGTGTGGGGGCCCGGGAGCAAAATGAACGAAACCCGGCGGGGGGACCCGGGGGGTCTGTAAGAACTCGAGTTTGAGGGAAAATGGGGGCCCAAAAAGTCTGAGGGTTTTTGGCCCCCAAAGGGGAGGAAAAGTGAGGGGAGGGGGAAGGGGAATGACCGGTAAATGCTGTTTTGGGGGAAAGGGAATTTTGCCAAAAACCCCCCACCCGGGCCCGTTTTTGGGTTTTGGGGGGGTGGGTGAAATGCAGGGGCCGCCATGGTGAAAGGGGAGAAAGGGGAAACGGGGGGTTTTGTTTTCTGGAGCCAAAGTTTCCGTGGAGCGAGGAGATTGAGGGAGTTGAAAAGGGAAAAGGTCATGAACGCAAAATAAAGTTTTGCAAAACAGATCGGGGGTACCATTTAAAACAAAAAATTTTAAAGGGGGCTGGAAAAAAAATGTCGGGAAAAGCAAGAGGGTTTGTGGGTTTTTTATGGAGGGGGTTTTGATGGCCAAATAATGGGGTTTGGGGGGCCGGGGTTTTGGGGAGAAGGGCACCTGCACAGAAGCAGGAGAAAAAAAAGATACAGCAAGGTTTTGGTTTTAGTGATGAGTATGAGCGGGGTTTTGCGAGTTTAAAAGGGAGAGGTGGTTGTGATATTTTGAAAAGGGAAAAAGTGTGTGGTTTTTTTAACACATTTGGGGGGAAAAAGAGAGGGGGCTGTTTTGGGTAAGATTCTCGGGGGGATTAACTGGGTGGTTAAAACCCGGAGGTAGGGTGGGTGCAAATAGACGCAATAAATGAGCATGGTGAATAGGGGGATGCGGCGGAAGATGATTGGGGGACTGTTCCCTTTCAGGTTTCCGGCCCCCAAAAGGGAGAGGGCGGGTTTCACAAGTCCGCTGAGATTAAATTTCCCCCAGCCCCCTGAAACAGCGGAAACACCGCTCCTCACTTTTCGCCGTCGAAAAGGTCCAGGACCTCTCAATTCTCTCAATTCTGATCAAGCCTCTGATTCACCCAGTGATGTCATATGCCGCCTTTGCCGTAAACGCACCAGTAGAGGGAAGAATCTTAGGTGTTTAACCACCACCAACATGTCTAGTCACATGCAACGAATGCATGAGTTGAAATGGAGGGAATACTTGGTGAAAAAAGGCCACACCGATCCCGGGCTTACAACCACTGTCACACGCTCTGTCTCCGCCACCTCCTCCGCCACTTCCAAGACCAAGCGTTCCTCAGCTGCCCATGTCAATCAGCGTCATGATCAAGGAACAGCCTCCGCTTCAGCCTCCAACGTCGCCCGAGTACCACCGGCAGCACCAGAGACACAGCCTACCCATTCTCCTTCCACCAGTTTGACCTGCATGCCGTACAGCGGCCAGTCTAGCAGCCAGCCTTCTGTCTGCCAGGTTTGGGAGCAGAAGAAACACTTTAACCCAAACCATCCCAAAGCCAAAAGCCTTTTGGCCAGAAAATCCGTACCTGCCCTGGCCAGCCAGGTGTCATCTAAAATCTCAAGCGCGTTGTCTGCATCTGTGTCTGGCAAAGTCCATCCCACCACCGACACATGGACTAGTAAGCACGGCCAAGGCCGCTATATCTCTGTGACAGCTCACTGGGTGAGCTGGGTGGATGTTGGGTGGATGTCTCTGGTGGTGACGGTGACTCTCCGGCTTGGCGCACGCTCTTCAAAACCGCAGGGATGGTACAAGGTTCTTTCCCCCAAGGTCCACTGGTAGCATCACTTGCCCAGAGAAACCAGGCCGTGTTGAAGTTAATCTGTCTTGGACACCGTAAACACACAGGTCAGGAGCTGTGGACGGCTTTTCGCAATGAGACTGAGTGCTGGCTGGGTGACAAGAACCTTGTGCCAGGCAAGATGATGTGCAATAACGGTCGAAATCTCCTGGTCGCCCTTAAGATGGGTAGGCTGGAGCACATCCCTTGCCTGGCACACATCATGAACCTCATCGTCCAGAAATTTCTAAAGAGCTACCCGGGTCTGGACTGCCTGCTGAGGAAGGGTCGAGGTCTGAGCTCACACTTCCGCCGTTCGCACCCTGCTTCATCCCGGCTGGCTGCGTTGCAGCGTCAGCTCGGCCTCCCCGTATCATTGTTGACTTGTCAACACGCTGGAATTCCACCCTCCACATGCTCTAACGATTGTGGTAGCAGCGCAATGCCATTACGCAGTATGAAGTGACACATGGCCTGACAAGCAGCGGTGCGGACCTCGGGGTGTTGAGCCACCGAGAGTGGAGACAGGTAAAAGAGCTCTGCACCATCCTTGCGAGTTTTGAAGAAGCCACCAAAATGGTCAGTGCAGACAATGCCCTTGTCAGCATGAGCATTGTGGTGATCTTAGTTCTGAAACAATCATTGGACACTCTGAAACATCAGGTTCCACCAGCGACAGAGGTGGAGACGGACACAGATGCAGACACAGAGCCTTTCTCTCCATTGAAGCCAGAAGGCCCAACAGTTTCACAACTTTATCGGTCTTCATTAGGTGGTGGTTCGGGGTCCAAGGCTAGTGCAAGGCGGCGCCTCAGCTCTCAGGGTACAACATCTAAGGAAAGGGCATTGTTGAAGCTGAGGCGGAGGAAGCAGAGGAGGATGAGGTTTTCCTGGACACCGACGTTACCGATATCCCTGCCTTGGAAAGAGGTTGGCATGGATTTGAGGCGGAGGAGGAAGATGAGGAAGATAAGTTTGCTAGTGACCCTCGACCCAGAGGCTTTGGAATTCAAGGCTCCATCTCACACATAAGTGCTTGGATGCTCCATTTCCTCCAATATGATCCTCGCATTAAGGCCATCAAAATGAACAACAGTTACTGGGTGGCCACCCTCCTCGATGCCTGGTACAAAGCAAAACTCAGCGCTTTCCTTCCACCCACCCAAATAGAGAGTAAATGCAGGAATTGGATATCGTGCTGATTGATCAACTGGAGATATCTGTTGCGTCTTCTTCACGTTCTTCAAATGTCACAGTGGAATAACGTTAGCAATATGACAGCAGCAGAGTGGCAAGTAGCTGCGGCAGCAGGCATTGTGGCAGAAGCCTAATTGGTGACCTTTGGCAATCCTTATTTACCGCCTCACCAACGCATGTAATACAGTGAACACATACAACACACAGAGACCGGCTTAAGATCATGGTGCACGACTATCTGCGTCTCAACACCGATGTTTTTGGATATGTTTCGGACCCAATCGACTTCTGGGTATCGAAAATGGATGAATGGCCCGAGCTTGCTCGCCACGCCATAGAGGTGTTGTCCTGCCCAGCAGCCAGCGTCATATCTGAGTGGACCTTCAGCACAGCTGGAGGAGTCATTACAGACAAACGCATCCGGCTTTCCATAGATAATGTGGATCGTTTGACTTTCATCAAGATGAATCAGGCGTGGATCTCTGATGATGTTGTGGCCCCGATTGCCGAGGTCACCGATTAGTTGCCGGACTACTTCACATTCCTCTTCAAACAGAAATGGTCTTCTTGAAAAAATTTTTTTATAATGATCATTTCTTATTGCAATTTTTATTCTCAGTTCCCAAAAGGTAATTTTGCCGGTTTTGCTATGAGGAGACTGTAAAAGACACCAATTGTACATGGTTTCATGAAAAAAGCGTATTCCATTTACTCACTTAATCTTTAAAATTTTTCGGACTATCAATGGTTTTGGGGTCATGGTGTTGTGATATACAGCTATAATCATGGTCCTTTGGAACAGAAATTTGGCTTCTAGGTGGCATTTCTCCCTCACAATTTTTAACAGTGGCTGAGAGTCATTTTTATAATTTTTGGGGTCATGGTGCTGTGAAATACAGCTATCCCACAGGTCCTATTATAAAAAATGTGGTTTTTAACAGACATTTGCTCTTCACAATTGTCAACATTGGCCGAAGGGTCATGTTTTGAATTTTTGGGGGCATGATGCTGTGTAATACAGCTATACTACAGGTCCTATTGTAAAAAATGTGGTTTTTAACAGACATTTGTTCTTCACAATTGTCAACAGTGGCTGAAGGTTCATGTTTTGAATTTTTGGGACATGTTGCTGTGAAATATAGCTATACTACAGGTCCTATTATAAAAAATGTGGTTTGTAACAGACATTTGTTCTTCACAATTGTCAACAGTGGCTCAAGGGTGATGTTTTTTTTGTTTTTTTAAAGTAAAGTGACAACCATAAATACAGTAGTGCAAAATCTCGATCCAGTTCACAAGTTGTCAAGATCATTACATATTAATAACACTTTAACAGATACATTAGACAAGCAAAATGAGAAAAGAAAAACATTCAATAAAAAGTATCCACGGAAACCCCTGCTTCTGAGTCTTTGTGTATTTTCTCCCTTAAACTCCCTTCCATCACCCCCCCCATAGAACTCATACCCCAACTATACTCTCTTAATCTCTAAATATCGATCTCCAACTTTCCCAGTGTACCCTTTAACTGTTCTGTTAAGTAAAAATCCATGTATCTGAAAGGTTCCATCAACTCCCTTATCTCAGAAGTACTGAAAGTGCTAGTAATATAGGGCTTCCATTTCCTGAAATTTTTTTTCGAGCACCTGTCCTTATCCCTTTGTGTCCAGACGTTCCATAAAGAACATGCCTCTGAGACACTCAATAACCTCCGACATATCTGGAACCGAAGGCTTAATCCAGTGTTTCAGAATACACCGTTTTACCGCTAAAAGCAGGACGTGTATCCCTTTATCAGTTACAAGAATCTCTTTTGCATCCGCACTCTGAATTTCCCTAACTATATAGTGAAATAATAGACTCTGAGGCGTCATGGGAATGTCAACCTTCCAGATGTTCTTCACCAGAGTCAGAACATTCTTCCACGTGAGCTCTATCTCTGGACACGACCAAAGGCAATGGAACAAGTCCGCCTTGTCCAAGTGACATTTGGGATACTCCGTCCAGTATTGAGAGTTGGCTTTATAAGGGATTTTGAACGCATAAATGGCTCTATGAGCGATTCTGAACATCAACTCCCTCCACTGCACATTTGATGTGGCCTTCCTTACAATATCGAAACCTTTCAGGATCTTCCGAGTGAGATCTACATCTTGAAGTATATTTTCCCAAGTTTTAAACATAATTTGGGTTACTCCTAATGTTTCTGACCTGTGAAGGATGTTATAGATCCGAGATAACAGTCCTCTTGACCCCTCGATCTTCCAAAGATCCATAAAACCCTCAGACTCACCTAGCGCTCTCAGGTTAAATACCTTGGATTTACAAAAGTTCTTAACCTGTATATACTGAAATATCTGTTTATGGCCTAGACAAAATTTTTCATTAAATTGCTCCCAAGACAACAGCTCATCCTCTTTACTGGACATGATATCACTCAAATGTGTAATGCCCTTTTCCCTCCATTTGTGAAACAGAGCATTCTCTATGCCTGCTCAAAATGAGGGCGTTTCCCACAATGGAAAGAAAGGTGAAAGATGCATAGGTCTCCCAAGAAGCTTCCGGACGTGTCTCCATGTAGCGAGCGTGTTCCTTAGGCTGACACTCTGCTTTACCTCCTGGGGATGATCTTTATAGGGGAGATGGAGCAAAGCCACCAAATACCAGGGTGCTGCCAACTGGGATTCCAAACTTACATTTGAGAAATGGTTCGATTCCAAAAGCCAGTCTCTGATATGGCGCCACATCGCAGACAAATTGTAAAGTCTGATATTTGGCAGCTGCGCACCACCCTGCCCTCACCCTACTGTCAATTTTTTGTATCCTACTCTCGGCTGCTTACCCTGCCAGGTAAATCGGACAAATTAAGCTCGGAGGGAGTCTTCATCCTTGTGTTTGATCAGAATAGGAATATTTTGTAGTGGGTAGAGTAACCTGGCAAAGCTTATCTTTATAAGCTGAATTCGACCCATTATCGAGAGAGGGAGACCCATCCACCTGTCCAATTCCGACTTTATTTTCGCGAATAGGGATATATAGTTAAGATTATAAAAAATGGCTGATCTAAAACCTATTTTTATCCCTAAGTAGATGATGTGCGATTTAACTACCTCTACCCCCATAGACTTGTGTTAAACCTCGGCCTATGAGCCTAACTGTATCAGTTGGCATTTTCCCCTATTAACTCGGAATCCAGTAAATGTCCCAAATTCTTCTAATGTCTCAATAATCTTTTCTACCTGACTATTCGGGTCATCAAGAAACATTAGTAGGTCGGCCGTAAAGCATACCAGTTTATGTTCCATTTTACCTAAGATTATCCCTTGGTAGAGGGGGGATCTAATCAGGTGAATAGCCAGTGGTTCCAATGCTATATTAAATAAAAAAGGCGATAAGGGACAGCCCTGTCTCTTTCCTTTCTGTAACTGTATTGTGGCTGATAAAAAGCCTGGGGTGTTGACCTTCGCCTGGGGAGATCTATACATGGCCTCTAGATAATCCCGAAAGTTTCCCTTGACTCCTAGTTTATCCAGGACCAAACCCAGCAACTGCCAGTTAACGTTATCGAACGCTTTTTCCGTGTCGATCGCTAGCAGCGCTGGAGTACGTGGTCCCAATTTACTGTTTTCCACCGACTCCAGCACGGAGATCACTGTCCTAATATTCTTAATCCCTGATCGCCCCTGAATAAAGCCCATTTGGTTTTCCCCGATGATTTTCGGCATCAATACCGCCAATCTGTTGGCCAGGACTTTTGAGAAGATCTTAACATCCTGATTTATCAGGGAAATGGGCCGATAAGATGCAGGGGCGGTCGGATCCTTCCCCTTTTTGTGCAATACCTTTATGTATGCTGTATCCCCAGATTGCAGCATAGATTTCCTACTAATTATGTCCCCGAAGACTAGTTTCAAGGCTTCTAGACACGTTTCTTGAAGCACTTTATAGACTTCTCCTGGTAGTCCATCTGGACCCGGAGTCTTATTAGGCAGAAGATTTTTAATGACCTCAGCCAACTCCTCTTCCCCCACGTCTGCATTGAGGAATTCTCTTTCTTGTTGTGAAAGAGTAGGCATGGAAATCTATTGTAAGAAATCTTCCCCTTTTGAGATGTCAAAATCAGATTGTGTGTATTGGTCTTGATAATAGTCACGCAAAATGCCATTAATCTTTTTGGGATCCCTAACTAAGTCATCCTTTCTAGATTTGAGCCCCATAATATTTGTAACCCCCCTTTTCCCTTTAGCCAAATTTGCCAGCAATTTGCCTTCTTTGTTTCCAAACTTGAAAAGGGACACCCTAAACTGATCATACCGCAAAGATTCATCTCTCTTTTACTGTACTTCAAATGCTTCTCTAGCCGAGTTCCATTTTTCCTTATTTTCTGCAGAGGAGACCGAAAGAAATGTGGTGTACGCCTCTCTCAGAGTGGAGGCTGACTTGCAAAAGGACTGCTGTAGCGTTCTTTTTTTGGCCGCCATGTACGACATGATATTACCCCTTAACACCGCCTTTCTAGCATCCCAAAACAAAGTAGGTGTCTGCTTATGCCCCTTGTTGTCTCTTTCATACTCTCCGCACCATGAGGGAGGGAGACTAGGAGGTCTTTAAATTGATCATTTCCCAACAGGGATGAAGGTAATTTCCAGATTATATCTGATCCTTTGGGAAAGGACTCACACAGAGAAATCACCACAGGCGCATGATCAGAGATCACCAATTCCCCTATGTCAACCGATTCTACTCTGCCCGCCATCTTAGAGTCGGCCAGAAAGTAATCCAGCCTTGACCAAGAGTCATGTGCATGAGAGAAGTGAGTAAACTCTCTTTCAGCTGAGTTCAGTGCTCTCCATGTATCTGTCAAGTCTATGTTTTAAGCCAGCTTATGCAATAAGATATTCCTTGTGGTTTTGGTGGGTTTGGCGCTAGCCGCTTTCTTTCTATCTTCCAGCTCATTCATGACACAGTTAAAATCCCATCCCAATAGAGTCCCCTCCTCTGACATCTGGACCAGTTTGGACGCCACTTCCCCGCAATCTTGTCTGTCTGGCGCATTTGGCGCATATACATTCACTAGGTTAAACGTTCCTGCTGGTGATTCTATCCGTAAGCCAATGAATCTACCCCCTGTGACAGGGCAACTACAGGTAGTTACCTATTTCTGCCACTAGGTGGAGTTATACCCGAGTTCTCTATGCAACATGCCACCAAGGATACCTGGCCTTGGTGGGATAAGAGCCAGCTGCATGTATTGTCAGCCTCACTAAGTGGTTGGCAATGGAGTCGTATTAGTGTGGCTTTCCAGCCGTTCCTGGGTCGGCTCTTATTGGGAGAAGACAATGTGTCGGGTGGGCATCTACTCCCCATGGGCCAGGTCAGGATTTGGATAGGGCTTGGTATTCCTATAAAAGGCTTGGGCCTTCAGGTATACAGGGGGTGTGGTTCGTTTCCTGGAAGTGGAGCGACGGAGAGCTGAGGAGAGGCTCTTACCCCAGAGGCTTGAGGCCAGCAGGTGGCTGACCTCTGAAAGCCTAAACCAGTGGAGACTGGTAAGACGGACTATGTCTGACTGGACATTAGGTCCAGACCCTATGTAGAGAGGGACGCTACGTGTGTAGTGAGTGGCCAGACGGCCAGGGTTTTGTTTACCTGTTTTCTGTACGTGTGCCGTGCTAAAGAAATAAAGCTGGTGGAAGCCAGACTGAAAGAAACCTGGTGTCCAAGTGCCCTGTGTGAAAGTGCCAACCGTTCTACCAAAGGACGGCGGTCCAAGAGCGGAATATCCCCTGGGACGACCCAAGATGGCGGCTGGAGGCATGTGAGTTGTCACAATTGGTGGAGGATGCGGGCATAAGGCACGAACTGGGCAAGGTTGGCGCAAAAGGTGGGCACAAGACGTGGTGCCTGAAGTGGAGTTCGTGAATCCTGCAAGTGGTGCTGCAGCAAGATTTAAAAGGCTGGAGGCCTAATTGTGAAGAGTGTTGCTAAAAGTGAGAGACACACCCGCAAACAGACTGAGTGCTGTAGTAAAAGACTGTGCTGAGTTTCTTTTTCCTTTTGCTGCCATGGGTAAGCACAGCACTATGCGAAAAATGACGGCTGGGGAGGATATAGTGGCCTACCTTGCGGCCTTTGAGCGGTTTGCTGTCCGCCAGAGACTGCCAGCAGACAAGTGGGTAGATGTCCTGGGGCCGTGTCTTACTGGAAAACCGCAGAGAGTTTTCTGTGCCTTGCCCCTGGAAGAAACCAGTTACCTTAAGGTAAAGGCTATGATTCTGGCATTGATGGGTTAAGTCCTGAACGGAAGGAAACTGCTGCCCCAGTCCAGCAGAAGAAAGCCAGGTCATGTGTTCCTCACCCGCAGGACTTAGCTACGGAACGGATGGAGCGACAGAGGTCCATGGATATCGCCGTTACCAATGGCAACCAGCCTCATCGATGGAGAGCTCATGCTAAAGTCCAGCCAAAGGAGGTGCCAGTGAGAACCCTGGAGTTGCTGGTGGGTGGCATCCCACTAATGGTGGATCTGGACTGTCGCCAGAGGGTCTCCAGAGTGCACCCCGACATCTTACCTTTCTGAAGACCCGACCCGGTGCTGGTAAGACTGTGGCTATCAGTTTTGTGACCGGTCTGGGGACTGTGGATCATCTGCTTCAGGTATGTGAAGAGTTGCAGGTGGAGTTCATCCTGGGCCATGACTTTCCCTATTTCTGGCCGCTTTGGGAGACGGCGAGCGGGACAGGCCCAGCAGGTGATTTTTCCTGGAAAATGCCCCCTGCACAGGGTATGGTAACTGGGTGCCCAGAACTGTTGCCCAGTAGAACAAGTCCAAAGAGCAGTGAGACTGTGGTGTCTGGACTTGAAAAGTCTTCTGGACTTTATTATTGTGACTCATCTGAACTGGTGTCTGTTGAGAATGTCAATAGGGAAAAAAATGTTCCTTTAATAAATAGCTCAGTCCCACTACCTGAGAAGGGGGAGGGGAGAATGGTCCCAGAGTCAGCTGCAGTGATGGCCAAGTTTGAAATAGCTGCTAAAGCAATAGCAGGGTGTAGCTCAGGAGAGGCCCTGTGTGAACAAGCAGCTAGAGTTGCTGTAGCAGAGAGCAGCACAAGTGCGCCCCTAGAGGTTGGGGTTAAGAGTGCTAAGAGTAGTGCAGAGGATGGGTGTTTTGTGGTGGCTGTCCACATGGAGAAATGGCTTACCAATACAGTTCCCTGGGGAACTAATGTGGTTGCCCCTAGCAACAAGGTGTCCTCTGCATCTCCTGTTGTGGGAACCGGGGAATATGAGTGCGCTACAGTGGGGTGTGATGTGTCTGGGTACCAGTTCATAAAGGTGTCTACCAGTAACCCCAGCAAACAATGTGTACCTGGTAGTAGCCTGCAAGTCGCAGGTAATGCGTGCCCAGGGAAGGATAGCCTCCAGTTCTGTGCGACTGCTGTTGTTCCCAGAGAGGAGACTTCCTGTTTCAGTGTGCAGCCTGCAAGGGAACTGGAGAATCCTGGGAATAATTCCTCTCCTACAATGTGTGAGGAGACTAGGTCATAGTTGCCAACTTTTGACAATGAAAAAGTTGGAGATTTTAGTGGGCGGCGCGCTACGCGCGCTGGGGCAAACATTTGCATGGACACGCCCATCTTGTCGGTATGCCAAGCCCCTTCAAAAAGCCACACCCACTCCACCTAACTGCATAACGGCTTTGGAAGAAAGCCAGGTAGATGCCCTTATAGCCAGGTAGTAACCCCCCATAAGCAGGTAGTGCCCCTTACAGGCAGGTAGATGCCCCCTTGTAGCCAAGTAGATGCCCCCTCTGTAGCCAGGTAGGGGCCCCCCTTTGTTTGCCAGGCAGGTGCCCCCCTTTGTTTGCCAGGCAGGTGCCCCCATTGTTGCCAGGTAGGTGCCCCCATTGTTTGCCAGGTAGTGCCCCCATTGTTTGCCAGGTAGTGCCCCCATTGTTGCCAGGTAGTGCCCCCTCTGTTGCCAGGTAGATGCCCCCTCTGTTGCCAGGTAGATGCCCCCTCTGTTGCCAGGTAGTGCCCCCATTGTTGCCAGGTAGTGCCCCCATTGTTGCCAGGTAGTGCCCCCTCTGTTGCCAGGTAGATGTCCCCTCTGTTGCCAGGTAGTGCCCCCATTGTTGCCAGGTAGTGCCCCCATTGTTGCCAGGTAGTGCCCCTTCTGTTGCCAGGTAGATGTCCCCTCTGTTGCCAGGTAGTGCCCCCATTGTTGCCAGGCAGAGCCCCCCATATAGCTAATAAAAATAAAATAATAAAATCCACTTACCTCACCAGGCTCCTGCAGCACGGCCGCTCCGGACGATCTCCTCAGCGGCGCAGGGGGAAGTGAGAGCAGCCGCGCGTCACTCCCCTGCAGCCGCGCGTCACTTCCCCTGCGCCGCTGACCTGTATGTGCGGCGCACACACCGGTGCCGGACATACAGTGGGAGGAGGGAGGAGAGGAACGATCCCTCCTGCCTCCTCCCTGCACAGCGAGACTCCGGGCGGGTGAAGCGGGCGCAGCGGCCGCTTCACCCGCCTGTAGGAGCGGCCCGGCGGCGCCAGAGTAGCGCACTAGCGCTACTCTGTCGCCGCGGCCATTTCACGAACCCCCGCCGCCTGCGGGCGGCGGGTCGAATGCCAACTCCCCCGGGAGGGCGGGAGGGGACCCCAAATAGCGGGACCCCCCCGCCAAAAACGATAGAGTTGGCATGTATGGACTAGGTTAATGAGGGTGTGTCCTGTGAGGGATAGCCAGCAGTTATGTTCTGCTCTTGTTGGTCCCAGAGATATTTTTGTCTGCTTTAATGGGAACTCTGCAAGTGTGTTGCCTGATAGAGAAACGGCCTCCCATGAAGGTGATTGCTCTGGTGCTGTGTATGAGTGCTCTACCACCATGCATGAAGAGACTATGAGTTTGAATGTGCTGGTTAGTTACCAAGGGGCAAAAAATCTCTGATCCTAAGAGACAGAAGATGGTCAGGGAGGACTAGAGGGCTGGTGAGGAAGAGAAGTTTGGGTCTCATTATGATCCTGCAGACCAACAGGTAGTAGGTTTGGTCTCAGGTGCGCCCCGTGAGGCTCTGGTGGATAGTACCCTTGAGAGGGGTGCTGTCATTACTGCTTCCTGTGCTGCTAGTGTGGTTGCGGGGACTAACCAGGGGCCTTTTGCTTATAGGAGACCCGAATTAGTGAAGACACTGCCCAGTGGGCACAATGCCAAGGTACCCTGTGTGTGGGAGAAGGCTACAAGGCATGATAGTGCTGGTCTTGGAGTTATCAGGAGTA
The DNA here is from genome assembly GCA_025379985.1 of Phyllomedusa bahiana. NCBI lineage: Eukaryota > Metazoa > Chordata > Amphibia > Anura > Hylidae > Phyllomedusa > Phyllomedusa bahiana. The sequence goes on from JAODAL010007404.1 coordinate 33,353, forward strand.
CTCCTGTGAATGTCAGCAAGTGGGCTGAAGGTGGTGACATCCTTGCAACAGAGGGAGCATACGTCGTGCCACCAGTAGTAAGTGGCAGTAAACTGTCTGTGGCCAGTTATGAGGTGAGCGCATGGTTTGAGCCCACGGCTGAGCTGTTTTTGGAAAATTTAGTCTCTGGCCCTGATGATGTAGTGGGGATGTTGCCCGTAGCAACAGGTACCAAGGAGGAAAAGGGAAATGTGGAATGTATGGATGACTCTGATGCTGTCCAGCAGAAATCAGGAGGTATGTCTCTGGGCTTATGGAACAGGTGGGGGAAAAGGGATTTCCCAGAGAAAAGTGGCGTGCTTCCCCAGAGAAAGCAAGTGCAATATAAGCTGTGTGAGTCAGATTCCCTCTGTTGGAGTTTTGATCCTGGAGGAAGGTTGTGCGAGGTGAAAAAGACCTTATTCAGAGGGGGAGGGTATGTGACAGGGCAACTACAGGTAGTTACCTATTTCTGCCACTAGGTGGAGTTATACCCGAGTTCTCTATGCAACATGCCACCAAGGATACCTGGCCTTGGTGGGATAAGAGCCAGCCGCATGTATTGTCAGCCTCACTAAGTGGTTGGCAATGGAGTAGTGCTACAGGACAGGGATAGTGAATAGTCTGTCAGTTTTTTAAGATGTAGCAAGTATCCAGTTTCCTGTTGTGGATGTTAATTCCAGCTTCTCCACCTCTTTTTGGGTGTAAGAATGAAGCTGTTGTTCCTCTCCCATAGACTTTAATGGCTATTTGGCGTTATTGTTTGGCTATTGGATTTATAAATTTCCAAAAATCGCCCATCGATCCCGGGTAACGATAGGGTTTAAAACCCAAACGCTCTTCACTAGTTTTAGGACCCAAGAGGATTTAGCCCAAAAATTGTGCAAGGGGGGAGCTGTTTAAAAAGCCCAAAAAAAATGCCCAGTACAGATTCCTTCAAAAGGGCTACCCCCTTTTAGGGGAGACAAAAAACAGTAGTCTCTTTGGGCATCACTTAATTTTAGGTGAACTTTTTGAGCAACCCAAAAGGTTTTTTGCCCCGTTATGTCATTTCCAGAAAAATCATTGTTAAAAGTTAATTTTTTAAATTTTTTTAAATTTTTAAGCTTTTTTGTACCCCCCAAGTTTGGGTCTCTGGGAATTTTTTTTTATTTATATTTTACAGTAGGAAAAAAATTTTTTGTTTTTCCCCAAAATAAATTTTTAAAAACGAATAGATCATTGAATATTAATGATAATTTTGTCATGGTATTTAACTTGTTTTAGGTGAAATTTCATTTTTGTTTTATCATTTACTTTAAAAACAAAATTTTAGCCCCCTTTAAAATGTAATACCCCTTTAAAAAAAAACTCATTAGGGAAATTTTTAAAAAATATATTTAAAAAACAAGTCATATTTTTACAATGATTAAATTTGGGAAAGTTTAAATTGCCCTTTTCCTTTTCTCATTGCAATGGCACCTGGTTTAAAAGTGCCCTTTTGGCAGCTTACTGGCGTATGATGACATTCCCCGGGAAAATTTTGCGCCCGTGAGGCTAGGTCAGGAAACAAATGTGTCAGGGAAACTCCGGGTATTTAAATTGGAACTTGTTTAATGTGTTTTTTCCCTTAAGTTTGCCCCCAGTCAAGATGGGGGATGTGTTCCCCCAGCTGGGTGCCCTTTTTGGGTTTTTTTTTTGTCAAACTTTTTAAAACTCCCTCAAAAATGTTACCCCATTGCTTGATATTGTGTTTAAAACTCCCGCTGTGCCCGTCCCCTAGCCCGGAACTTGCATTCCTTAGTTCCTCCCCCTTTGCGGGTTTTTCCCTGCAAACTTTAAAAACCTAGTGTCATTCAAACTTTTTGTCTCGAATTTGCCTAGGATCCAGTCTACAAACTCTGCTGCCTCCGTTTTCCCGTCTGCAAATTTGGGCCCTTCCCCCTGTGGTTTTAAAGGGCCCGTCCTGCCATTGGATTCCAGCTGTATTTCCCTAGGTATCGTTTTAAGGATTTTCAAAACCAAAAAAAATGGAGTCCCCTGGGGGGGGAAGTCCGGAAGCTCGCAAACAAAAAGCTTCGGGCTGCTTTGGCTAAAAATGGGCAAAGAGATGAAAACTTTTAAAGGGCAAAAGTGAAGTTATGAAGGCCAGAATGGCCCCCTTTTAAAATTTTTAAGTGTATGGACAAACCGTTTTAGGAATACCCGGGAAAAGGTGCACGCCCTTTTCCCAAAAGGATGGGGCCCCTGGAGAGTCAAAACCTCTGGGCCAAACCCCCTTCGGTGCCCCGTCATGAGCCCCAAAAATTTCACCCTTTGATTCGGCGGAAAAATTTTGCGACAAAATTCCGGGGTTTTCCCCAATTTAATGTTTGGCTTTTAACCCTTTGACGCCCAAAACCCCCGGCAAAATTTTCCCACCCACAGATCGAAAAGGGCCTGTGTTTTTATTATTTCTGCTGACACACAAAGAATTGCCCGGGCCCTTTTCCCTTTTAATTTAAAATCAAAGCCCCCCGGCTGAATCAACCCGGAAGAGTTTTACGAGCATGAGTCAAAATGTTTTGAAAGATCCCAATGTTTTTGCCCCACGCTGAAGTGCAAAACTTCCTTGCGCAAAGGGGGAAACGCCCAGTTGCTGGGGTTTGCCATGGGAGTTTTAAGAAAGGGGGGCAGTCGACAAACCAAAAAGGAATGACGCAGCGAAAAATTTTCTTTTTTTTAGGAAAAAGGACCCAAGGGGATTTCAAATAAAGGATGAAATTGGGCCCCTGCAGAGGCCCCCCTTTTTTGGGTTTGGATGCCCTTCTTTAAAACACTGCATCCGAAATCGATACCCGACTTTTTGAACGACGGGCAAAGGGAGGTGGGGTACTCTAAAAATTTTTTTAAAAAGGCCCTTTCCTCGCCGGGTCCCCGTCAGCTTTCCCAAGGCACCTAAAGGGAAGATCCACCAAAGAGTCAGGAATTTAGCCTCTGCAAATCGATTCCCCTTTAAAAGCGGGGAGGGGACGGGGAAAAAAGGGGGCATCGGGGTGGGGAAAACCTTTTTTTCTATTGTGGGAAAACCCCGCCACCCCTTTCCCTTTTTCAAAAGCCCTAGCCGTCCAAAGGGAGATTTGGTGGAAACCATCATGGATACGGAAATCCTCCAGAAAGAATTTAATTTTCCCTTGCTTCAGGGGAACCGGGGTTATTGAAAGAGGGAGTTGCCTTTCCCCTTTCCCTCTTTATCAGTGGCCCCCTATATTAAAGGGAAAAAGAACAAAAAAATCTAAATTGCTTCCTTCCCAAACAAGTTTAACCCCGGGTTAACCCCTCAATGGGGATCTACCTCAGCTATTTGGGAGACCCGGGGGGAGTGGGCAAATTTAAAGGACCGTCCTTTGTCAAAGGGATTTGGGGGTTAAAAACCAGGGAAAAAAACTCTCAACCCGTGGGTTTGGGGAAAAACTGTAGATGGATTTTCCCCTGAACCGGGCCAGGGGGAACCCAAAAGAACCCGAACCCTCGAGATCATTTTGACATCCCCCTCTTCGTGGGAAATCCTTTTCTTTCCCATGATTCTTCCCCACACTTCCCTGTCTTCCCAGGGCCTTCCGTGGCTGGGAAGCACAGAACCCAGTTTCAAAGGGGGAAAACCCAAAAAGATAAGTTCCCCGGGAAAAGGGGTGTCTTTTCCTCCGTCAACTTTTTGGGAAAAAAGGCCCAGAAGATCCGCTAAAAAAACAAAATTTTTAGAGTACCCCCGGAATAAAGGGAATTTTCAGACGTTGCAGCAAACAAAATTTGGGAGAAACCCGCTCCCCCCCCTCGACCCCCTGATTGCCCCCTAGACTTGCTCCCGGTGCACTTACCTTTCCCGGGAAACCCTTTTTTACCCTTTGGCAAAGGCCCCGAATTTAAAAAACCCTCAAGGATTTTCATAGAAAAAAAATCTGGTAAGGGGGAAAACGGGCCCTTCCTCCCCCGCGGGGGCTTCCCCTATTCTTTGTTAAAAAGAAGGACGGTTCCCTTTAAAACCTTGTATTGAAATTTCAGGAAAATTAACAAAAAATTTTTTCCCAAAAAAACCCTTATCCTTTCCCATTTATCCCTGAGTACTGGGAAGAGAGTACCCGGCCCTTCAAGATTTTTTCCAAAAATTTTGTCTTCGGTGGCGCCCATTTAAAATTGGTCCCGTTTCAGTCTGGAAAATGAAAAGGAAAACGACTTTTAGGGTCCGTTACGGACACTTTGAATATTTTTGGGTTTTGCCTTTTGGCTTTTGGTTTAAAGCCCCCTTTTTACCTTTCAACATTCTCAATGAACATCTTCCCGAGGGCCCCTTGGACCAGTTCATTGTCATTTTAAACCCGGACAATTTTCCCGATTTTCTCCCAAAATCAATTTGGAGGGAACAAACCCGGGGAAATGTAAACTTTTTCGGGAGAGGTAAAGAGGAACCAACTTACCTTTAAAATTGAAAAATGTTTAAATTTTTATCAGGGCCAAGATTCCCAAATTTTTTGGTTTTTAAAAATTTTATCATGGTTTACAGATTTGGGTCTATAAGATCAAAGCAAATTAAAAAGTGGGTTTCCCCCCGAAAACATAAAAAAATGTCCAAAGTTTCTTTGGGTTTTTCCAAACTTTATCGACCTTCATAAGAATTTCTTTGGAAATAATTTCTCCCCCCCCTCAACAGTTGATAAAAAAAGAAAAAAATTTCTTTTGTTTGGGGCTCCCCAAGCAATTAAAAATCCTTCCCCTCTTCTAAAATGCAAGTTAATTACAGCCCCGGGATTAGTTTTTCCCCGAAACCCGAACTCGCCCTTTATTGTGGAAGGGGATGCTTCAGGGTGTGCTGTAGGGGCCCATTTTGTTCTGAAACAGGGGACAAGAGGTTTTTTACATTTCCCTTTTGCAAATTTTTTTTCCCAGTTTATAAACTGCTGGAAGAATTATGGGTGTGGGGAATTAAAAAAACTGTTAGCTATTGTTGCAGCCTTTAAGGATGGGGGACATCATCTTCAAGGAAACCCCACAGCAAATTTTTAAAATTTTTGCCTTTTGATCACCCGTAATCTGGGGGGTTCGTTAAAATCGGCAAATGTTATTCCCGCCAGTTTGTTGGAGTTTTCCCTTTTTTAATCAGTTCAATTTGTTAAATTTTGTACAGGCCCGGATTCCCCTAATGGCAAGGCGGAATTTCTCTATCAAAAAATGTTCTCCCAAAGGGTTTTAACTCCTTTCTTTTTCCCCCTAAGGGCCATTGTTTGGGTTTTAAATTGTGGTGGGGGTTTTTTCCATAATAAAAGATTCTTAAAGAGATAAGGAGGTAATTTGGGCCCCGACTCCCACTTGTTCCCAACCTCCTGGGTGATGTACAATTGGTACTTAAGAAAAGATGTGGACCCTTTGCAGAGCTCTATATACCCCCAAACAGTGGACTGAAGATTCTGGGTAGCCCATGATTCCAAAAAATTGCCGGTCACAAAGGAGTGCAGAAGGGGCCCAAGAAATTTTTTCCCGATTCCCCTTTTGTGGGCCCAAATTTTCTAAGGGGTGTGAAAAAAGTATTTTTTGCCTTTTTGTGACATCTGTTAAGTGCAAAAACTCCAAAGTTCCCCTTTACCCTGGGGCCTACTACAACCTTTGGGGGGGTCCCCTTCCCCCCCTTTGGGGGCGTTTTTCCCGGACTTGTCGTGGATTACCTACACCTTTTTGGGGGAAAAATACTATTTTTTTTTTTCCCCTGGTTGTTGAAGGTCACCAAGGCTACCATTTCCAAAACCCCTGGGGGCTGGGGCTCCCCTCTGTAAAGGGCACTGCGGATCTATACTTTCAGGAAAAGTGTTTCGCCTTTTATAGAGGGCCCCTGATTTTGGGGGTTTTCTCGGATCGTGGGGTGCAATTTACATCAAAATTTTGGCGGAGTTTTTGTAGCACTGGACATCGATATCTTTTTATAACCGGGCCTTCCCCCCACAATTAATTAAATTTGGAAAAAGACCCCCCGGGAAAAAAAAGCCCCCCCCAAAAAATTCCCCCAAACCCTGGAAAAAAAATACCTGCGATGCTATATTTGCCACTACAAGGGTGGGCTGGGTTTGGTTGCTTTTGTGCCCCGAATTTTTTTACAACTTTTCCCAAAATGCCTCCACCAAACAGGGTCCCCTTTTTTGGGAAATTTTGGGGTACCCTCCCCAAATATTCTTCCTAAATTCCCTCTGTTCCCCAAAATTCCTGCTGGCGGAAAGGATCTCTGCAAATTTTTCAGCAAAAATTTAAAAACTACTAAAAAGGAAAAAAAGTAGAGAGGGCTCAAAAAAAACTTCAAGAAGATGGCGATAAAACGTCGTAGGCCACCCCCACCCCTTTTAAGGTGGGGGATAAAAGGGATGGCTTTCTACCAGGGGGAATTTGAAACTTAGAGGTTCCCCTTTACCAATTTGGGAAAAAAGTTTGTTGGGCCCCCTATAGGTTTTTCAAAAAATTGGGCCGTAGCTGTTCGGTAAAACTCCCCTTTATTTTTATGAAGATCCCTCCTGTTTTTCCATGTGTCTTTTTCTAAAGCCTTTTCTGTGCCCCAAACCCTTTCCAAGGGGCGTGTTTTCCTCCTTCCCGATGCAGGGGAGATTGATGGGGGAAAAACAAATTTGTTGTGGAGCAAATTTTTAGGGCTCCCAAAAATTTTCCGAAAAACCCGTTTCAATACCTTTATTAAGTGGCAAGGTTATGGGCCCCAAGAGAATTCGTGGGAACCGTGAGTAACTTTAATGCTCCTAGACTGGGTAAAAAAAATTTTCATCAGAGACATCCGGAGAGGGCCGGGGCAGGTATGTTTAGAGGCCGCTGTTGAGGGGGGAGTAATTTTCAAAGGAAACTCCCCGCTTTGACTTGGAACCCTTTTTTACTGTGTTTGCCCTTAAGTTTTTCCCCTCAGTCAAGATGGTGGATCGTGTCTAAACTGGGTGCCATCTTTTTTCTGTTTCCTGTTTGTTTTAGCATATATAAATCCTAAGCATGTTTTCCCCATTGTTGGTATTATGTTTCGCTCTTTCTGTGCAGTCCTTTTAGCCTGGAAAATTGCATTCCCCGTTAGTTCCCCACCTTTTTGGGGTTTTCCCGCAAACTTTTAATACCTACGTGTATTCAACTGTGTCCTCTGGGTTTGCCCAGGAAACCAGTTACATCTCTGCTGCCTCCTGTTCCAGCCCGCATTGGGCCCCGCTGTGTTTAAACCAGTTCCTAGCCATTGGATTCCGCTGTATCCCCTTGTATGTGACCCAAAAGCGGGCCCCGACCCGGGGATGGCCCGGTTTCCTTTTTAAGGGGCCCCTTTTATGGAACAAAAGGGGTATTGACTCTAAAGGCGGATTTTTCTGAAAAAACCTTTTTTGCAAACCCAAACCCCTCACCAACCCGGGTTTTAGCCTTTAAAGAGCTTACAGCCAAAACATTTGGAAAAAATATCGCCCCGCCGTGGCTGCAAATTACTCTTTTTTCCCTCCAGCCCCTAAAAAATTCTTTGCCCTTTTCCCAAAAAAATTTTTGGGGGGAAGGAAGTAAATTTTTGCTAAATTAAATTGATGCACTTTTCCCTTTAAGGGGAAAAAGTAGCCCTTTTGCAAATTTTTTCTCAAAACTGATGGAAACCGATGGAGCAAAAATTTCCCAAAAAATTTTGGGTTTTTGGGAAACCCGAAATTTTTCTCCAAAGCAAAAGCATTTTCAAACCCAAATAGAAAAAAAGCTTTTCCCAAAAACCAAACTGAGGGATCGGGAAAACCAAACCCTCAAATTTTGGGGATCTGGTGGATTTTTCCCGCGGAAACAAGGGATACCCCCTTTTTCTCGTAACATCAGTCCTGTGAAAGATCCACAGACAGATATATCATCATCAGAGACAGAAATATCTGATTCTGATAGGGATACTAATCCTGGACGCTCTAGATCTCAGGGAAGGTCTCGTGGTAGGAGGGGTAGAAGGGGCTCTAATTATAATCGGGGTGGCAATCAGCGTTTTTTAGAACCACAATCCTTCAAATTTAAAGGGGGGCATAAAACCCGTTTATCGAATTTGACCCCCGGGCCCCTTTCCATGACTCCTTGGTTGCCAATAAAATATTAATTAATCTTTCTGGAGTAAGTTTACAAAGCAGAGATGGTGTGTTACTAAAAGGTTTTCCTTTGTTCCCAAACGCAATTTTAGTCCCCTTTGATGGGTAAAGATCTTCACTTATTTGTGTAAATTAAGGTGGAAAAATATTTTCTCAGTTGGAAAAAAGGGGAGTGCTGAGTAGCTTCCCCGAATAGTTTAAGGATGTCAGACTTCATATAGCCCAATGTTTTCTAGAACGAATAGGGAAAAGGCCCTTCACTAATTAAGCAAAGATTACGGAATGCCCCCTTGGGGGGCATTTCCCCCTTTTATGTTTTTTTGGATCTGGTCCCAAAAAGTTTTGATGAAAATTGAAACTCAAGTAGCAATATCTCAAAAACCGAACAATTGCCCCGGCTTTGTAAAAAATTTGATCTTTGCATTTAAAAAAAATTTGAATGGGGCAAAATTGTTATTTTAATATTACAATATCGAGATTGTGTAATTCCCTTTAATGGACCAAAATTGTTACGCTAAAGGGCATCCGTCAAAATAATATATTTCAAACAGAATTTTAAAGCCCTATTAAATAAAACCAGAGAAAATTTATCTTTTTCGTAAAACGATATGATTTCCTGTACCCAAAGTTCCCTTTAAGTTTGCCCCCTTTCCCCCTATCCCTTTACCCAAAAAAAAAAAATACACCCCCCTTAAAGGGTTCCCCTTTGTCTGGGGGTTTTCGACTCATTATCCCCAAAATTTGTGGTTTAATTGACAAAGCCCTTGTCTCCTTTTTCCAATCACGGTCCTTCCCTTATGTTAAAGGGTACTTTGGGAACTTTCTTGACCCTTGGGGTTTTTTATCCTTTAATCAACACCCTTTAGCAATTTTAACTGGGAATCACTCTATCCCCATCCCACCAATTTTGGCCCTGGAGGCTGTTGATTTTTCCCTTCAAAAAAGGGGGGTAAATTTCAGGTCCAAAACGAATTTATTGGGACTTGTTAAGTTTCCACTGCCCAAGAACTATTTCTGTTCGACGGGGTTTTTTTTCCCGAAAGGGGGGCACTGCCTTTGGGCCGTCCCCTGTGCTCCAGCCTTTTAAAATTTTACCCTAGGCTGGGGGGGGAAAAACCCCCTTTTTTTGGGAGTTAACCCCACCCCCTTTTATTCTGATGGGTTAGCCTTAGGGCTAGGTATATTGACGTTAACCCTTTCATTTTTTTGGGTTTTCCCCGAGGCAAAAATTTGTACAGTTGATTCAGTACCTAAATTATTTTGTCTAAAAACCCGCAGTTTTCATTTTTAAAATTTTCAACAGGAACCCCTTAGCCTTTCTAAAAGTCGGGGTTCAAAAAATCATTTGGGTCCCCTATGCCCCAACTGTTTTTATGCAAACCTTTTTAACCCCAACTCCTCCTGCGTTGGGGAAAAAGTAACCCTTTTTTCCCCCCTTAAAAAGGGGCCCTTTACACTGGTCCATATCTGCACCTGGGGGCCCCAATTTGGGTTCACAACTAAGGGGTTTTAAAAAACTGGGGGGCCCACTTGAAAAAAAAGATTCCGGGGTTAAGGGAAAACCCAAATTTTTTTCTTAAACGGTTTATAATACCCCTCTCTAGGTTCGACCTAAAACTTTTGTTTCCTAAAACTACTCATGTTTACCCCAAAAAATTTTAAGTCATACTTTTGATTGCAAAGTTTAAAATCCCAAACCTAGGGTTTTGGGAAATCGATAAATCGTCTTTGGGCCCATTTTACAATGGCCCCTTTTGACGTAAAGGGGGACCTTTTGGGTTTAAAACGTCCCTCTTTTCTTTTTAGACTGGAAAAAATTTTTTGTTTTAAAAGCCATTATTAAAGCCCTAAAAAAAAATTTTTGGCTTTGTAGACCCAAAGGATCTTTCTATTGTGGTGATTGCTCCTTTTGTCCCTATGTCACACAAAAGGCCCCAACTTTCCCCAAAAGGGGGTCAAAAAAGGGAAAAACCCAACCAATTTCATTAGCTGCAAAAAAAACGCATTTTTATATATCTAGTCACATGTAAATGGGGTATATGTTATTTTTAAAAAAACAATCCAAAATTTTTTTGGAAAATTTGGGGGAAAATCTTGGCGATATTCGCCAAAAAAGAGACACTCCAATAGCACGACTTGTGCATGGCATCCATGTGGAAAGGGGCCCAAGTCCCTCCCAAGGGACGGGGTTTTTGATGGGGATTGTGCCCTCTGTGAAAAGGGGGTAATCTTGATCAAATTTTTTTACAAAGAGAGTTTTTTTAAACGTTCACATTGAATCCCGCCCACCGTGGTCTGAATAAACCCATATTGTTTTTATGTTTTACATTGACCCTTTTAATTTTAAATTGAGCCTATTGTGTGGGTATTGCATTGTGTTACTTTTATTTTTGCTATTATCCTTAAAATAGCAAATTTTTTGCCCCAAATTTTCCTTTAACCACTTGGCCTGCCTAAAAATACCGCTATTCTATGTATCAGTGCAGTCTTTTCATCTAGAATGCACTTTGTTTTCCTTTAAAAACCCGGGAAACCGGCGTTTTAAAGGGATACCTGGGGTTGGGTTCCGGGAGCTGCGCCCGGTTTTTCGGGGCGCATTCTTTTCCTGACCTACCCTTCTGGCGCATTTTTCTGTGCCCGTCATCTTAGGCGAGAGATGCGCGTTTTTTAGGGGGAACCATGTGCCGTTCAGCATCTCCTCTTAAGCCATGTTTGGCGCGCCTGCACAGGGCAGGGCGAGCTCCCCTTTAATTTGCTTCTTTTTTGGTGAGTTATTTTGGGTTTATGCACTTTGTCAAAAACCCCCAAAAATTTTTTTTTTTTTCTGTTTGAGTGATCCTTTAAAGGGTTGCATTATTGCTTATTGTCCCTTAGATTGCCTACTTGCATTCACTCCCGGGTATCCCCTCGTGATTCTTTTAATTCCCAATTTTGGTGTTTGTTTTACTGGTTTTTTGCCTGCCTTACCTTGGGCATATAAACGGGTTTTGGGTTGGGCTTCTTTCTTGTCTTTTTTCCCCTTCAAATTTGGGTCCTTTTTACTCCATATTACCCCTGAACGACAAGGGAGGGTCGAAAAAATTTGGGGTTTAATGGGGGGCCCAAAATTAAAAATTTTGAGTTTACTAGGGTGGCCCCCCCCGGGACCCGCCCTTGGGGGCGATTTCCTGTTTTTTTTAAAAGGGCATTTTTGTCCTTTTTTTTTGGGCTATAAGGGATTTTTTTTCCGGGTTCCCCCCCAAAATATTCTTGTTTGGTAATTTGGGTTTTTTTTTATTATAATTCTTATCATATGTGCCCCTTTTTTTATAGATTACACATTAAAAGTTTTTTTTAAAAATATAATTTTTTTTTTCCCCTTGTGTTGGTTTTAAAATTTGATTTTAGGGATTTTTACTTTTCCCCAAATATATTAGAATTTTTTGGGGTTTTTGCAAAACTGTCCAAACCAAAAACCATCCCAATTTAAATTAGTCAGACAATTTTATGATAATTCTTGCCCACTTTTTGGCATTAAAATCAGCCCCACATTTTAAAGTGTATCAACAGTTTAAACTACTAACAATTTCTACACTAACTACTGAGAATTTACGTAAAGGGGGCACCACTTTTCATACATAAACCCCCAAAATGAAAGGGTAGATTTTCTATTTTTTTCACTTTTTCCTTTTTGTAAACCCACAATAACTTTAAAAAAAATTATATAATTTAGATATGTTGACCAGCTGCCTGAGGTCTGTAGCTGGCAAGAAAAGGCTAATACAGTAAAAACTAAATTACAATAATATCCCACGACCAGTGGTTTACTTTAATGCTCCTAAGCCTGTACCTCAAAAGACAATTCAGTATCCATCCTGAACATTTAGAACCACATGTATGAAACTGTTAGTTTTAAAATTCATTTGTACTTTTAAAGCTGAAATTTGCTTTACTTTGGGGGGAATAAACCCCTTTAATTTTTTAAGTGCTGGGTTCGGGCTATTTTTTTAATTTTTCCTTTTGACCTTGATCCGGGGTTTGGGGCTGCAATCCCTTTTTTTATTTTTTTTTTTTTATGCTGTTGAATACTTCCTTTATAATGGGGGATTTCCCTAAGTCCAGGGGGGGGTGAAATTTCCCATACACGCCTGGTTAGGGGGTTTGTAGGGGTAAACCCCCAAAACCCCCAAGGGCCCAAAATTTAAATCTTGTTTTTTGGGGTTTAAATTTTGGGGTGAAAACAGGGGTTTCTGTATTTTTTTTGGCCCCACATTTTTAATTTCCCTCTGATCTTCTGTAGGGGGACCCTAAACCCCAAAGGGTTAATTTAACCTTTGTTGGGGTTTTTTTTTGGGGTAAAATACGGGGGGTTAATTTTTTTGCCCAAAAATACCCCAAAATTTCATTTGGGGGTTTTTTTTAGGGATTTCCCTACCCAAGGGGTTTAAATTTTAAACCCTTTTTTTCTTGGGGGGAAATTTGGAGTAAAATACCGGGTGTTGTATCTTTTTGCCCCCTATACCCCAAATTTTTATCTGTTTTTTCTGTACGGTTTTCCATACCCCAAGGGGTTTAAATTTTTTCCCCTTGATTTTTGGGGTAAATTTTGGGGTTAAATACTGGGTTTTCCCGTTTTTTTTTTGGGCCCCATATACCCCAAATTATATTGGTTTTTCTATAGGGAAATTTCTTCCCCAAAGGGTTTTTTTAAACCCCTTTTATTGTGGGGGGAAATTTGGGGTTAAAATTTCGGGGGTCTGTATTTTTTTGCCCCCTATTCCCTAAATTCATTTTGGTTTTTCTGTAGGTTTTTTCAACCAAGGGGTTTTTTTTTAAACCTTTTTATGTTGGGAATTTAAGTTGGGGTTAAAATTTTAGGATGGTTTTGTATTTTTTGGGTCCAAAAACCTTTCATTTCATCTTTTTTTTTTTGGGTAAAGGGGGGGTTTTTTTAAAAGGGGTTTAAATTTTTTCCCCTTGGGTTTTGGGGAATTTTTGAGGGAAAATACTTTTTTTTTCATTAAATGACATCTTCATTAAACAGAAATCTGGAATTTTTGATCCGACAGAGAATACCGACCCTTCCTTTCGGTGGGGTGGCCAAACTTCCCGGGGGCGGCACAGGGCCAGCCAGTTTAAGGGGGGCGTCGTGGCTCGGGAGGCCCAAAATGGCCCGGGGGTCATCAAACCTTTTTTAACCCAACCCAAAAGGGTTTTTATTGTTTTAAAAATAGGGCCTTCAAATTTCCCCAATTTCCCCTTTTTACAACCCCCCCAAATTTGGGGGTTCGTCAGACACAAAACTTTTGTTGGGATCCCGGTAACCAGAAAACCCCCCTTTTCCCCCCCAACCCCCCCCCCCCCCCCTTTTTTGTTGGTTTCCCCCCACCAAAAAAAATACAAATTTTGGGCTGGGTTCACACCTCTATACGCCGGGGGACGAACTCTTTTTAACGTCCCCGGGGGTTCACAAAAAAGGGGAGGGGCAACATCCAATCTTTAAGAAAGGGGGTAAAGGGATGATGGTGGAGATGGGAGGGGGGTTTTTTGCAACAGCAGGTCTGCTTCGAACCAAATTTTAAATTTAAAATGGGGCAAAAAAAATTGGGAAATTAAAGGGTTCACTTGGGGGTTGAACAAATGCTTTTCTTTTTCTTAAAGTTTGTCCTTCCAAATGGGACAAAAATTTGGGAATTCCAAGTCAGAGGGGGGCCCATGCATGGGGGCTAAACCCACTAAAAAAAAATTTCCCAAGCCAAAATTTAAAGGACAGGGGGTCCCGAAGCGGGATAGTATCACTCAGTGTGGAGTTTTGGGGGTTTTTAAAAACACCTACTCCCGCGGTGTGGGGCGTTTTTTCTAAGGGAAAAAAGGGGGGGGGGAGGGGAAACGGGGAAGGAAATCCCGTGGGCAAAATGAGGCATGGGGCCGGGAGCTAAAGTTGGACCCCGGCCCCGTGTTAAAAATGAAACCCTCACCAACCAGTGGGGCCCCGGGGGAAACGTTTTCTCAGATGTGGGGGTCCTTTCCGCCGCCGAACACAGCGCCCCTGGGGGTGCATGCCTTTTTAACCCCCAAGGTTCCCCCCACCCCTGCCCAAGGGGGTGTTTTTTGTTTCCCTTTATCTCGGGCCAAAATGCCCTGCTCCTCCCATCAAGTTTCCAGGGAGTCGTTTGCCAAGAGAAAAGCAGTAAAGGCCAACCCTCCTAAGGGGCCCAAAACTGACCCGGGTCCTTTTCCAAATTTTGGGAATGCGTCCCCCCCTTTCCAAGTGGGACTCTGCAAAAGTTCAAAAATAATTTCTTGTGCCGACCGGGGGGGAGTCCCAAAACCAATTTCATCTTTTTGGGGAAAAAGGCAGTACCCCCCTGCACAAAAAATGTAGAACAAAGGGGGGGCCGTCCCTTTAGTATAGGGGTCTTCCCGGTGCACATAGCGTGGGGGCTGGGAGCTGTAAAATACGGGCAGGGACAAATATGTCCTTTAGGGGCCCCCTGGGTGAATTGGGGCTTCCTTTCCCAGCCACCCAGCAAATTGGGACGGGGGAGCCGCTTTCTCCTCCATGTTGTCAAACTGCTTTTTCCCCGGCCCCCCCTTTTCGCCTCCCCTCCACCCCATCTCAGCCTCCCCAAAATTAAATGTGCCCCAAACATACCCCAGGGGCAGGGGACAGGTGGTGTCACGCAGTTTTCGACCACCTGTTTGCCTGGGCAATACGAAGTCAAGCAACACAAAATAATATGTGTGCTTTCGGAACCATCGTGACAGACAATGGAAGGAACATGGGGTCTGCGCTGCACTGAGAGGGTGTGCTTGGCGCTGTGTTCAATTGGTTGTCTAAATGGTTCCTGAAGTCTTCCACCCATCTGCAAAGCATTTTAAATTGGCAGAACAACTGTGATGCTCTTATCCATTCCTGCAAAGCCAAGCAACCTCTTGAGTTGCCAGCGGCAGAAACAGCCTCCTCTACATAGGCTGATATGCGATTTTTCCACCGGTTGAAATTCTAGCCTATGTTAGACCGACTGTGTAAACAGAGAAAGGCCATTAACAATTTTTTGATGATCCAAGCAGACAGGAGTACTCTCCTGTGTAATATTTATGTCAGCCAGTGGCAGCTCATGCATGACACCTGCCATTTGCTCAGGCCCTTTGAGGAGGCCACGTTATTTGTCAGTGGCCAGGACTACGGGATGAATAACATCATACCACTGCTTCATGTCCTGGAACAGATGCTGAGAAATCTGTCTGGGCAGGGGACTGGAGATGTGGGTGGACTACCCCATTTTTTTTTCACTTTTTCGCTCGCACATGAGTCCGGTGGGGCTGAACTGGAGGAGAATTGAGCACAAGCAGTGTTCTGGCGAATGTGTGGTTTTCTTCACAGGTGGACTGGAGAGGTGGAACAGGTGCAGAGGAGGAGGTAGAGGGAGATGAGGAAGACGAGGCAGATGACCCAGACACACCGTGGAGAAGGAGACAGGGAGTGCCTCAGAGACACTCGCGCAGATAGCTCGCAGAATGCGGATTTGCAGGGTTAGTAACAGCCAAATAGCCACCATCCGATAGAGGGATGACTTCTCGCTCTCCACCCTCTTGGACTCCTCATACTGTCCTAAATGGGCAGCCTTTTTCCACCTTGCTGTGAGGGAGGAGAATACTCACGTATCTATAGGGGAAATCCTATGGAGCCAGTTGGTGCTGACTTGTGCGACACATCGTCACTTCTATGACATGGTCTGACCGGGGCGGGTTCCTCATCGCTCACATACTACTGCCACAGCTGCTGTGGAAGGTGGGGGAGTTGGTGCAGTAGCAGCTACCATACAGCCGCATGCCTAAGGTCTGGAGGCGATAATCAGCAGCTTCCTTACCCGCCTTGTGAGAGAGTACTCACAGCAGCAGAAAGCCAGGACCTGGAGCAGACCCTGTACAGCAGTGGTGGCCTACTTGGGACAGCCACTCTTGCCACCCCAGGTAGCAGTATCCGCTGGACTTGTGGGAGCCAAACTGGATGTTGTGGCCGCAAACTTGCCACAGTTTGCAGTGGAGTAGCTGTCCTGCCACGACATTGTGTGGCATCAGATGCAGTGTGTTCAGTGAGGTGGGGGCTATAGTTACCCCCAAGGAGAACATCGCTTGTCCACCCGAAATGTGGAGAGACTCACTGTCAAGATGATCAGGCGTGGTATTGGCAAGGATTTCCACCACACCAATGCCGATGCCATTAGATAAGATCAGCCTTGACACTTCTCCCAAAGCTTTGAGAAATGAGTCTTGATTTCATCAATGTACCTGCATCAGCTGCTATTCTGTTTGCTGCTACCCGCCTGTTGCCACACTCTGCTGCCAGGCTGCTTCATCTGCACTCACCATCTTCACCAGGGATGGTATCTGCACCACCTCACTCTGTGTCATATGTGCCAATCTGTGGTCCTAACTCATGCTGATGCCACCTCCACGCTGTTTTCATTGTGCCATTCTGTGGCCTATCTTGTTGCACGCCAACTCCGGATTTTGTCATTGTGACCACTCTCCCAAACTCATGCTGCTGCTGACTTCTGTAGCCAACCGCTGCACTCAGTCATTGGGCCACTCTGTGGCCTACTCTTGTTGCTACACTCCTCAAACCTTCAATTGTGCCACTCTGTGGCCTACTGATGTTGCTGTCACTTCTCAACCTGTCATTGTGTCAACTCTGTGGCCTACTGATTTTGCTTGACCACCTCCACACTCTGTGATTGTGCCACTCTGGGGGCCTATGATGGTTGCGGCACCTTCTCAACCTGTCATTTGCCACTTGTGGTATAGTGATGTTTCTGCCACCTCTCACTCTTTTTTATGCCACTCTGTGGCCTACTGATATTGCTGCCACCTTCTTCAACTCTGTCATTTGCCACTCTGTGAATCTAGTGATTGTTGCTGCCACTCCACACTCTGTGATTGTGCCACTGTGTGGCCTACTGATGTTGCTGCCACCTTCTCAACCTGTAATTGTGCCACTCTGTGGCCTACCGATGTTGCTACTATCTTCTCAGCCTGTCATTTGCCACTCTATGGTATAGTGATGTTGCTGCTCACTCCAACTCTGTGATATGTGCCATCTATGTGGCTACTGATGTGCAGCACCTCCATACTGCTATGTGATTGTGTCCACTTGTGGCGTACAATGTTGCTGCCACCTTTTCAACTGTCATTTGCCACTCTGTGTCTATGGATGTTTTGCTGCCACCTCACACTCTGTGATTGTGCCACTCTGTGGCCTATGATATTGCTGCAACCTCCACAAAGGTGTCATTGTGCCACTCTGTGGCCTACTGATATTGCTGCCACCTCCACACTGTGTCATTGTGCCACTCTGTGGCCTACTGACATTGTTGCCACCTCCACAATCAGTGATTGTGCCACTCTGTGGTTTAGTGATGTTGCAGCCACCTTCTCAACATGTCATGTGCCACTCTTGGTCCTATGATTGTTGCTGCACATTCTCAACTGCCGTTTGCTCATTCTAGGGTCTAGGGATTGTGCTGCCACCTCCACACTCTGTGAATTGTGCACACTGGTGTGGCCTACTGATGTTGCAGCTTACATCCATACTGTGTGATTGTGCAGTCTTGTGGCTCACTAATGTTGCTGCCACCTTCTCAACCTGTCATTTGCCACTCTGTGGTCTAGTGATGTTGCTGCCACCTCCACAATCTGTGATTGTGCCACTCTGTGGCCTTCTGATATTGCTGCCACCTCCACACTGTGTCATTGTGCCACTCTGGAGGCCTACTGTATTGCTGTCACATCCCACACTGTGTCTTTTGTGCCACTCTGTGGCCGTCTGATGTTGCTGCCACTTCTCAACCTATCATTTGCACTCTGTGGCTATTCATTGCTGCTGCCAACTGACCACTGTATCTCTGGAACCCTTGTGGTTTCCTAAATGAGTTTAAACCCTCACCACTCTATGTTGTTGCACGATATTTGTTTTCTCCTTATTTTAAATCTGTCAGAGGAATGATAAAGGATCAGGATTGTTGATGATTAGGTAGCCAAAGCAGGATGGATATTGAACACAGAAGAATGCAAAATCCCATTTATGGTCTTCTCTGTTTTCAGGATCTATTCCTGATTGTTTTTGGCTTTAGCAATGATTGATGGATTATTGACCGATTGAGCGGGACTCTGACGGATGATAGGAGGGCAACGTGATCAGTGTCTAGTGATGAGCGTTAGTGACTATCGTCAGAGGTCGATAGTCAGTTATTGGTTATTCGATATAAGCAGATTTGGTGTCCGTAATATCATCTGACTACGCCTAAATTCATTTCTTCTTCAGGTACGTCTGTCTGTGGAAAACAACAAGTCCTCAGCCATCACACCCGCATTTTATGTCTGCTGTCTCTGCTAGTTTAAATGGTACGTCCTGCCTGCTGGAACAAAATGTGCTCTGCCATCCACCGCATTTTAAGTCTATAGCTGTCTCTGCTTTGTTTAATGGTAGTCCTGTCTGTGGAACATCAAGTCTCAGCCAATCCACCGCGATTATATGTCTAGTCGGTATCTGCTTAGTTTAAATGGTTACTCCTGTTTGTGGATCAACAAGTCTCAGCCATCCCACCGCATTTATATGGTCTAGCTGTCTATGCTAAGTTTAATTGTTCGTCTGGTCTGTCTTTTTTGAACAAACAAGTCTCAGGCATCCCCAACCCACGCATTATAGTGTCTAGCTGTCTCTTGTTTTGATTTAATTGGTACGTCCTGTCTGTGAAACATCATGGTCTCAGCCTTCCCACCGACATTTTATGTCTAGCTGTCTCAGCTTAGTTTAAGGGTACGTCCTGTCTGGGGAACAACAGATCTCAGCATCCCACAGCATGATATTGTCTATCTGTTCTGCTTAGTTTATATTTGTACAGTGCCTGTTGTGGACAACAAGTTCAGCCATTCCCACCGCATTATATGTCTAGCTGTCTCTGCTGAGTTTAAATGGTACAGTTTTGTCTAGATATTTTCGCCCAGCTCTTCTTCATAATTTATCCTGAGTCTTTTTGTATAGCCTATCAATCCGGTAACTCCACTGAAAGTTTCTGCTCGTGACAGAGCTTTTAGTATGCTCCAACCGTTACGACACCAGAATCCATAAAGCCTCATTTTGATACTATCCATAGTTGAGTAATAAGTTGCAGGAGCTGTGTCTGTGGACCGAGGTCTGGGGCAATTTCACGTGCCAATTTAGAAGTGGCGATTTAGAAAGTGGCAATTTAGAAGTGGCCCAATCTCAGAATTATCCCTGAATTATTAGCTGATGGGAGCAGAAGGGTAGAAGGTACTCTCGCCTCTTTGTATGTTGATTCACTTCTTTGATACTCTTATTTTACCATGCTTGCATTACTATCTACCTGGATGCCATCTGCTCTTCTTACCACCCTATCTTGCCCTCAGACAAGTTTATCACATACGCTCCTCTCTCTTTCCTCACCTATGTTCTATCCCACACGCTATTTTCCCTCTAACCACACAAAACCTCCAAGTCACATATTACTGCACAACCGCCGCTTCTTATTCATCCAAGGACCATCTGCTGTCTTTTTCATTTCTCCTGCTTCTCGTGCAGGGGTACATCTCTCCCAACCCGGGCCACCTTCTTTATGCTCATCCCACCTCCTCCTCAGACCGCCATAGAACCCTGCTTACCTGCTTGCATTTCGCTGTACGCATTTTTCTGCCCTTTTAAGTGTGCTCTATGGAAGCCCGATCCGTCTGCTACTAACTCACGGTGTTATGACCTTTTTCTCTCCATACTCCTCAACATCTGGCCTCACAGAAACATGGCTCCAGAATCTGACACGCTTCCCTTGCCGCTCTCACCTATGGTGGGATTTCACGTACCCACACCTCCAGGACTGAGAAAACAGGGCGGGTGGAGGAGTTGCATACTTCTCTATCCACACTGCATCGTACAAGGTCCTTCCTCCTGCACCTCCCTCACTTTCCCCCTCTTTGAGGTCCACACCCACTCAGGACTTCTTTCGGCCATTTTCCTCGGGACTCACGCAGTTCTGTTCAGACCCCCCGGCTCATCCCGCCAGTTTATGATCATTTTGCGCCTGGCTCCCTTCACTTCCTCTCTATCTGAAGTTACCCTCTCTCATCATGGGTGACTTTAACATCCCTATTGTTGACCCCATGTATCCTTGCCTCTCAGATCTTTCACTAACTTTCCCTTGGCCTCTCGCGTTTACTAACTTCTCCTCAACAAGGTTGGGAACTCTATTGATCTGGTTTTCTGTAACCATTCTCAATCTCTAAACTTAATTAATTCTTCATTTCAATCTTCTGTTCACAATCTTTATTTCTTCACTCTAAACACCAGTTCTCCGTTTCAGGGAAAATATCCACTCATGAACACTCAGGAATTCACAGACGCCATACATCCTCACTGCCCAATTCTCATCCCTATCCCCTGCCCTATCCTGGCAATCCAAGCAATATAATGAAACTCTATCCAACCACCTGGACACATTGGCACAGTCACACACCGCACCACAGAGTCAGACGCCGCGTACTCGCAGTTCTGTACGACCCCAGCTCTCACCGCCAGTTTCGGGATCATTTTGCCGCGGGCTCCCACACTTCCTCTCTCTGAAATGCCCACTCTCATCATGGGTGATTTCCACATCCCCATGATGACCCCATGTTCCTTCTGCCTCACCGTTTCTTTCATTAACCTCTCTCTTGGCTTCTTGCAGTTTACTGTCTACCAACACACAAGGATGGGGAACTCTCTGATCTTTATTTTTTTTTATTTTTATTTTTGGTTTTGTTCCATCTTTCTCAATTTCTAACTCACATAATTCTCCTGATGCTCTCTCTGACCACAATATGTTTCTCCTTATTCTATCACTAATCTCAGCCTTCTTGGACATACCTGCCCATAATACTTACAGAAAATCCGCTCACATTAATACTCGGAATTTCAAAGACATCATTACTGTCCTCACGCCCCAATCTCTCCCTCTCCTGTCTAGACAGGCTGTCAAAACGTGACAATGAACTCTTCATCCACCTGACTTGTTGGCACCACTCATACCCGCACACCATGAGTCTGACGCCCGATGCCTTGGCACCCACACCTCAGACTCGTTTTCTACAGCGATGTTCCTAGGTGTGTTGAGCGGTGTGGCGAAAGTCAAAGCTACCTGCAGACTTTCTCCATACAATTCATGATCTGGACCTCTATCACACTGCCCTTCACTGCGCACAAAACAAAAAATATTTCTCCTCCCTCATCTCCCAAATACACAACAACCAAAAACGCCTCTTTGACACCTTCCACTCCCTCCTCAGGCCTCAAGCGCAGCCTCCGGTCACCTGACCTCTGTGCTGTAGACCCTGGCCACAATTCAATAGACTAAATTTGAAAATATTCCGGCTAAACATATGTCGTCCCCAAATAATAACCAATCCTGTCCCTCCCCGCACGTCCTTCTTTTCTACTCGCCAGCCATTGGAACCGTCGACAGAGGAGAGTGTCCAGGCTTTCTGTCTGAATCGTCCTCCACCTGTTCTACGGACCCCATTCCATCCACCTCGTCCAGGTCTATTTCTCAGCTGTCATCTCTCACATTACTGCATTATCTGTAACCTCTCTCCTCTCTCCACTGGGTCTTTCCATCTTCTTCAAACACGCCATCATAACCCCTGTATAAACAAGCCCTCTCTGCGACACGTCCTGTGCTGATAACTACCGACCAGTCTCTAACGTCCCTTCAGCTCTAAACTCCTGGAATGCTTGGTCTACTCTCGCTAATCCGCTATCTCTCTGCTAACTCTCTTCTTGACCCGGCTGCAATCAGGTTTTCGCACCGACCACTCCACGGAATACATGCCAACTTATGTTCAAAGTCTCAAATGCTCCTCCTAAAATAACAGCTAAATCTCAGGGTAACTACTATTGTTGCTTCTCTTGGAATCTATCTGCAGCATTTGACAATGTGGATCACAACTTCTCCTCAGCATGCTCAGCACTATTGGCCCTCCAGGACACGCTCTCTGCTTGGTTCTCGCTTCCTACCTCTCTGACCGCTCCTTCTGTGTCTCGTTTTCTGGTTCGATCCTCCTCCCTCTTTCCTTGCTGTTGGGGTTCCTCAGGGATCAGTTCTTGATCTCTCCTCTTAGCATTGTACACAGCCACCCATTGGACTAACCTTCTGTAGATTTGACTTCAGTACCATCTCTATGCGGATGACACCCAATTATAAACCTACCTCCGTGACATCACTCAGCCTTGATACAAAACACCAGTGACTGTTCTGTCGCGTCTCTGACATCTTGTCCTCTTTTCCCACTTTATCTCCATCTGAAACTAAACATCACACTAAGGATGAACCTTCTTGTCTTTCCGGCCATCTATAACCAACACCCCCCTGCTATTTCTGTTTCTGTATGTGGTACCAACAGTTCTCCTATGCAGCATGCCCGCTGTCTGGGGTTTTATTGGATTCTGAATCTGACCTTTCCCATATATCCTATCCCTTGACCGTTCTGTCACCTGCACTCAAGAATATCTCAAAGCGTCCATTTCTCACTGTGGAAACGGGATCAAACTTCATTACTGCTCTTATTCTTTATCGTTTGACTACTGCATACTTTGCTTATCGGTCTCCCTCTCTGCAAACTTACCCTCTCCCATCTGTCCAGAATGCAGCAGCCAGGCTTGTCTTTTTATCCAGCGCTATACTGATGCCTCTACCTGTGTCAGTACATGCAACTGGGTGCCCATCCAGTACAGGATTCAGTATTAAATCAGCACTCTCTTCCCTTTAAGCTCTCCACAGCGCTGCTCCTCCCTCTTCTCCTACCCTAGTCCTCTGGTCTACCGCCCTACGTGCTCTCCGCATGTTGATGATTATCAGACTACATTCCTCAAATCATCCGTACCTCCCTGCCCGCCTACACAATTTCACACGAGCGGCACCAATTATCTGGATATGCTACCGACGGGCGTTCAGGCACATTCACAACCTCACAGTTTTAAGAGGGCCCTGAAAATACCTCTTCTCGGTCTGGCCCACCAAGATCCCTTACTGCTCTCACACACATCTGTCCATACCTGCACTTGGGCACTCACAGGCACTTATACTGTTTATAAGATGTACAGTCTGGGTGGCAAGGTTCATCCTTTTTTCATGTAAACCACCCCCTATTTATGAATCATGGCCGGTCCATTGATAACTTGGCACTTCTTTCCGTATGTTTCACAATACACCCTAATTGATTGTAAGCTTCACGAGCTGGGCCTCACACATTGTGTTCATTTGTAAGTACGTTAATGTGTAATGACTGTATGTTTACCATTGAATTGTTAAGTGCTGCGGAATATGTGGGCTTTTGAAATAAAGATTATTATTATTATTATTATTTACAAGGACGATTTCGATAGTCGATAATAGATTATCGCCGTGTCATTACAAGGTCTATGGGAGAGGAAAAACACCTTCATTCTTACACCCAAACAGGGCTGGAGATGCTGGAAGTAACATCACAGACAGTCAAATGGATAACGTGATACATCTTAGGCATCACACTTAGGTTAAAAAAGTACAGAAAAAAAAATCTCAGAATATTCACTATCCTGTCTTGTACCACGCATGACCCATTAAACCTGCATGACCACAATTAAAAAGTGCTGGAAAAAAGGAGTCTTTAAACCACCATTTTAGTTGAACTGGAACTTATGACTATCCTGTTCTGTACCACAGTTTGACCATATAACCTGCATGACTAAAACAGATTAAAATATTGCAGGGAAAAAGCGGTCTTTGAAACCACCTATTTTAGTTTGAATGGATCATTGACAGATACCTGTCCTTGGTCCACAGCATTGAGCCTCCAAACCGCATGACCCCAGATTTAAAACTGCCGGGAATAAAGGAGTCTTTCAACCACCATTTTAGTTGATGGCATTGCTTACCTTGTCCTGGGTAACATAATCTGTTTATTCAAGTCTTCGTACCTCCCTTGTTCAATTCAGAGGAATATTTGTATGAGTTATTTTGTACATGCAAGTTTTTTAGTAGTTTAATTCTTAGAAAATCACATTTTTAAAATAGTTGGAATCCCACCAGTCTTTGTTTCTCTTTTTTTTTAATTGTATTATAATGGGTTGTCTCACCTATAGGAATTGCTAGCTATTTCAAAGATCTTGCAAAAAAAGTAAATTTGCAAATATGTGTACATTAAACAGTGTCCCTTACTATTCGGTTTTGACAGCACATCACCCTTGAGCCACTTTTGAAAAAATTGTGAAGAACAAAATGTCTGTTAGAAACCACATTTTTTAGAATAACTCCGTTAGTTATAGCTGCATGTCCACAGCAAAATGCCCCCAAAATTCAAAACATGACTCTTGAGCCACTTTGACAATTGTTAAGAATATAAGGTCTGTTATAATACCACATTTTTTAGAATAGGGACCTGTAGTATAGCTGCTTTTCCACAGCAAAATGCACCAAAATTCAAAAAATGCACCCTTGAGCCACTTTGACCAATTGTGATGAAACATATGCTCTGTATGAACAAATTTTTTAGAATATGACCTGGAGTTAATGATGCTTTTCAATGCAGCCATGTCCAAAAAATTTTAAAATGATTCTTCAGCCACTGTTAAAAAATTGTGAGTGAGGGAAATGCCCAACAACGCACATTTCTGTTCCAAAGGACCATGTTTATAACTGTATCTCACAGAACATGACCCAAAAAATTTATAAATATGACTTCTCAGCCACTATTAAAATTTGTGATGAGAAATGCCACTTAGAGAAGCCAAATTTCTGTTCAACAGGAGCTTGATTTATAGCTGTATCTCACAGCAACTTGACTCAAAACATTTGACAATGCGAACTATTCTACAAAGATAAGTGAGTAAATGGAATACGGTTTTTGTCTTTGAAACCTTGCTGTCTTTACAGTCTCCTCTCCGCAAACCAGTAAAAGATCTTTTGGGAACTGAGAATAAAAATTGCAGTGAGAAAATTATCATTTTAAAAAACATGTTTCTGATGACCATGTTCTGTTTGAAGAGGCTTGTGAAGTTGACCGGCAACTAATCGGTGACCTCGGCAATTGGGGCCACAACTTCATCAGGATCCATGCTGATTCATCGTGATGAAAGTGCAAACGATCACATTATCTGTGAATGCCGGCATGCATTTGTCTGTAATGGACCTCTCTTCAGCACTGTGCTGATGGTCTGCTCAGATATGACGCTGGGCTGATGGGAGGACATCACCTCTATGGCGTGGGAGCGAGCTTGGGCCTTGAGTCATTTTGGATAACCAGATGTCGATTGTGTCGGAACACATTCAAAAACATCTGGTTGTTGAGACGCAAGATCGTTTTTTCATGCAACATGATGTAAGCGTCTCTGTGGGTTTGTATGTGTGTTCCTTTGTGGCCCCAAATATTACCAGGCGTTGTGAGGTGGAATATAAGATTGCCAGCAGGCACCCATTAGGCTTCTGCCACTTTGCGGCTGCCTGCATGCCGCTGCGGCTTACTGGCATCTACTGCTGTTAAGTCGCTGAGTTGTTCACGTGACAATTGAAGAAGTGAAGGAGACGAAACAAATGTCTCAGTTGATCAATCTGCAAGGTCTCCATTTCCTGAATTTACTCTTCTATTTGGGTGGGTGAAGGAATGTCTGAGTTTTGGTTTGTTCAGGGATCAGGGGGTGGACACCAAGTAATGTTGTTCATTTTGATGGCCTTAATGCAAGGATCATGTTGGAGGAAATGGAGCATCTAAGCACTCATGTGAGAGATGGAGCCTTGATTTCCCAAGCCTCTAGGTCGAGGGGCACTAGCAAACTGATCTTCCTCATCTTCCTCCTCCGCCTCAAATTCGCGCCAACCTCTTTCCAAGGGAGGGACGTCGGTAACGTCAGTGTCCAGGAATACCTCGTCCCTCCTCCTCCTCCCTCTGCTTCCCGAACCACTGCCTAATGAAGACTGATAAAATTGTGAAACTGTCGGGCCTTGTGGATTCGACGGAGAGAAAGGCTCCATGTCCGCGTCTGTGTTTGTCTCCTCCTCTGTCGCTGGCGGGACCTGATGTTTCAGAGTGTCCAACGATCGTTTCAGAACTAAGATCACCACAATGCTCATGCTGACAAGGGCATTGTCCGCACTGACCATTTTGGTGGCTTCTTCAAAACTCGCAAGAATGGTGCAGAGCTCTTTCACCTGCCTCCACTCTCGGTGGCTCAACACCCCGAGGTCCCCACCGCTGCTTGTCAGGCCATGTGTCACTTCGTACTGCGTAATGGCATTGCGCTGCTGCCACAATCGATACAGCATGTGGAGGGTGGAATTCCAATGTCAACAATGAGATGGTTGACGGGGAGGCCCAGCTGATGCTGCAACGCTGCCAGGCGGGACGAAGCAGGGTGCGAACGGCGGAAGTGCGAACTCAGACCTCGAGCCTTCCTCAGCAGGCAGTCCATACGCAGGTAGCGCTTTAGAAATTTCTGGACAGCAAAGATCATGACATGTGCCAGGCAAGGGATGTGCTCCAGCCTACCGATTTTAAGGGCGGCCATCAGATTTTGACCGTTATCGCACACCACCTTGCCTGGCAAAAGGTTCTTGTCACCCAGCCAGCGCTCGGTCTCGTTGCAGAGAGCCGTCCACAGCACCTGACCTGTGTGTGGACGGTCTCCAAGACAGATTAATTTCAACACGGCCTGGTTTCTCTGGGCATGTGATGCCACCAGAGGACCTTGGGGGAAAGAACCCTCCACCGTCCCTGTGGTTTTGAAGAGCGTGCGCCGAGCCTGAGAGCCACCGTCACCACCAGAAACATCCACCCAGTGAGCTGTCAAAGAGATATAGCGGCCTTGGCCGTGCTTACTAGTCCATGTGTTGGTGGTCAGATGGACTTTTCCGGACACAGACAGACAACGCGCTTGAAATTTTAGATGACACGTGGCTGGCCAGGGCAGGAACGGCTTTTCTGGCAAAGAAATGCAAGCTCGGCATCTGGTATTGGGGGCAGGCAAGGGCCATGACGTGGCGGAACCCATCTGTGTCCACCAGACGGAAAGGCAACATTTCCAAGGCCCAAGCCCTGGCAATGCCGACAATCAGGATATTAGCTTTGGGATGGGTTGGGTTAAAGGTTTCTTCTGCTCCCAAACCTGGCAGATAGAAGGCTGGCTGCTAGACTGGCCGCTGTACGGGGTGCAGGTCGTCAAACTGGTGGAAGAAGAAAGTGTAGGATGGGTCTCTGGTGGTGCTGGTGGTATTCGGGCGACGGTGGAGGCTGAAGCAGAGGCTGATCCCTGATCATGACTCTGAGAGACATGGGCAGCTGAGGAACGCTTGGTGGTGGTGGAGGAGGAGGAGGCGGAGACAGAGGGTGTGACAGTGGTTGGAAGCCCGGCATCAGTGTGGCCTTTTTTTGGCCAAGTGTTGCCTCCATTTCAACTCATGCATTCGCTGCATGTGACTAGACATGGTGGTGGTGGTTAAATACCTAAGATTCTTGCCTCTACTGAAGCGTTTACGGCCAAGGCGGCTATAAAATTTTGTTGGGTAATCAAGGCTTGCCGAAAAAGGGCCCAGGCTTGAAAGGTCCGGGCCCTTTTCGATGGCGAAAAGCGAGGACGCTTTTTCCCGCTGTTTCCGTGGCTGGTGGAATCATCTCAGGGGAAAAACTTCTGCACCCGCCCTCCCTTTTTTAAAAAGGGGGGAGCCGTACGACACTACCCCATCGTTTTCCCCTCCCGTCCAGGATGAACCCCACTCGCAAAAAAATTCGGCTGAAAAACCACGTTGGATCCGCAAGGGTCGTCACATCATCACAACACGGGTGCCTTGGTTGTCCTAAACATTCGAAATCCGGGAATTTGCAGGCTACAAGCAAAGACACTGCAAGGCTTTTACCCCCCCGCCCGGGGATTTTTGCCGATTGCCCCGGCTTTCCTTCTCCTCCTCTGATGGCATCAGAAACCCTTGGCGTCAGAGCAAAAAAAAAAACACCCTCTTTGGGCCCCTTTTGGTCTTTAAAAAATTTGCTTTCGGGACCCCAACCGCATGTTGTCATCAAAGAGGTTTTCAGAAAATGGTTTATCGACAGTGGGGGGAAATGAGTTGACTTTTTGGGCTCCTTTCGTTTCATTTTGGAGGGATGCTGTTTGATAAAAATTTGTGGCCGTGACTGGGAAGATAAAGGAGGTAAAAAACGGGCTGGATGCAGGGGGAAATTAACCACTGAATAAAAAATTTGGGCAAACCTGTTCGTTACAAAATTTCACGGGGGCCCTAACCCGCGATAAACGGGCCCTAAACGGTCCTGCAACCGACGGTCCCCGGGCATGCGTGTTGTCCGCCACACGGGGAAAGGGAAACACCTTCCCCGGGTACCTCTACCCCCATGTCCTAACCCCCTTTTTGTTTCGCTTACCACCTGCTTTTCCCCTCCTTTTTTCAAAAGATAAAAATTTAAAAGGGGTATGGAAGATTTTTTAAAATTCTCTTATTAAAAACGGAAAAATCACAGCTATTCTTAAATCCCTCTAATTTTCTAGGTTTAAAAATCTGAAAATGTTTCTAGCGAACCCCCTTTGTGAAATGGGGTCCGGGGGGTGAAAAGGGGTTTCCCCCGCGGCCCCGGGCCCCACAGACCACTCCCCCGCTTTCCCCATTAGGGGCCCCCAGCGTGGAGGGGGGGCCGCCGGGGGCCGCAGGGCCGCCCCGCGGCCCCACCCTTTCCATCCATTCACCGGGCCTCGCCCCGGCCGTCCTTTTCCCCCTCCCCGGCCCCCGGGAATGCGCTTGGCGCCCGTTTGGCGCCGCTCGCCCCGTCCTTGTGTTTTTTAAAGGGAAAGTGCGCCGGAAATTGGAAATTTAAACCGGGCGTTTGTTCCTATATAAGTTTTGGGCACCCCCCGTCACTTCCCTGCGGGACCTACTTTGGGCCCTGACCCAATAAGAAAGCGCCCCCTTTTAAAGTGTTTTCCCCTTGTTTAAAGCTTTGTACCAACCCCTCGCAAAACTTTTCCCCTGACTCCGAACCTCTGCCGCCTCCCCTTCTGCCTTCCACCCCCACGAACCATTGCCGTCTGCCCGACCTTCTGCCTGCCCACGACAACGATTCCCGACTCCCTTTTTTCCGTACCACACTGCACCCTCCCCCCAAACCGGCAAACAATTCACTTTCGGGGGGGGAACGACCTGGTAGCCTCATGCTGCAAAAAAGTCCACCCTCTTTGGGGCCGGCTCGGGTTAAAAAACCCGGGGCAAACTAGATTCCGTTCCCGGGCTTGGCTTAACTACCACCCGTCCCCATTTTAAAAACCAGCCATGGACCCCCAAGGTGCCCCTCCCAAGCACCCGGGGGATCTTAAAAAACTTTGGGGTTTTCCCCCCAGCATCGCAGCAAATCGCCAAACAGGCAAAGCAGTTGGGCCAGTTTTCCCGCCATGATGCGCACCATCGCATCCCAGCAAATTCTCCACCTGCGGCCCCGTGGGTGACCCGTCTACTTTCAGCCTTTTCCATTGGGTTTCCGTGGACCCAAGTTTTTCGGCCCCCCTTACCCATCAGCTTTCCCCGGGATCCCAAGCTCTCCCGGGGGTTTTCATTACCCCATGCTGGGGAATCACATAAAAAACTGATGGGGGATCTTTTTTCCAAATCGGAGAGGTCTTAATTTGGCCTTCGGGGTGAGCAAATTTACCGGGAAACCCCCTGGTTTGGGTCAACCCCCCTTCTGGGGACAGGAATGATCCTGTGACTGGGGGAAATCTACAGACCTTTTCCCCCGGGAATTTAAACCCCCGTTTTTGGGGGAGCCGGCGCGGTTCCCCCTCTGCTGAGACCCCCCTTTTGGAGCCTTCTTCGGGGCACTCCTCAGTGGGTGCTATGGGGTAAAAATTTTTCCGTCCCCCTGGCTTCGAACTAAACGTGGAATGATGCCCCCCTCTGGGGCCAACTTCAAAAAGGGTTTTTTTTTCCAGCCGGAAAAGGACGTTTTGGCAGCAAGAGACCTCCCTTCCACCCTGAGGGGAACTAATCCGCTAGCAACTTGGATTGATATAAGGTTCGCAAGAGGCGGGGAAGAACGCCAGGAAGGACGCTGCACGCCCCCGTCGGGGGTTTCACCGGGCCCCCCGGTTTTTTTCCACCCATCCTCCATTCTGCCCCCCTCAACCCCCCCCCCTCGAGGTGGAACCCATGCAAGGGACCGGGCCCATTATCGGAGCAGGAGCAAACCCGGGTCCCCCAAAAAACCGAGAAGCTATGTCCCCCCTACTGGCCCACCCCGGGCCCAAAATTTCCGCAGAACTGCCCGCTACGTCCCCACCCCGGGAAACGCTCAAAAATTTAGGAGCCGTGGGGAAGAGGCGGCCGGGTGCATTTTTCCCCCTCTCCACGCCCTGATGAGCCATTTAGGTGCCCAAATTTAAAGCGGGTCCGTCGTTCCAGAGTTTTTGTTTTCCCTGACCCCAGGCTCTCCCGGGGAAACTTCATCCTTCCCTTTAAATTGGAAACCCGGGTCCCCGCATACCTGTTGTCCGGTTTGGAGAAACCCCTGCTTATTTTTTCGGTCAGGGGGGAGCTTCTCATTGACCCCATCCAGTAAAAACCCCCCGGGCCGGGTGACACTCCCTGGGGGGGGCGCTCCCCATAAGGAGAAGAGGGGGTCCACGTTCTGCCCCGGGTTTTCCCTGGAAAAACCCCCTTTGGGTTTTCCCTGGCGCAATGTCACGCTCTTCCCGCTCGATTGGGAAGACGGCCCAAGTCCTGCTTGGGGCCCGGAAATCCCAGAACCATTGTTTAAGGAAACCACGCCCGGTGCCTACCATTTCTCCCCCCCGCTTGCAAGCCCTTTTCCGGGGGCCCTCCCGGGCCGAGTACCGGGAATTTTGGGGGTTTGTATTTTTTCCGAGAAAGAGGCCGTTTCGCTACCACCAAAATCGGTTTTAAACGACTGTCCTTTTTTACCTCCCCCCAGGAAAACCATCCACCCCGGGGGAGGGTCTATCCGTTGCCCCTTTGCCAGAGACTCGGGCCATGTGGGCCCTCTTTCGGGAGAACCTGCAGAAAGGATTCTTTTCGTAAGTCCCCCCTCCCCACCGGAGCCGGGGTTTTTTCTTCGTGCAAAGAATGAGGGTTTTCCCCTCCATCCTGTAAAGACTACGGGGTTTTCCAAAATAAATCACCATAAAAAAACCCGGGTTTCCCCCGCCCCCCCCCCCCCCCTCCCCATTTGTTTCCAAGCTGTTTGACCGCTAAAGGGGGCTAAATTGTTTTTCAATTTTGGTTTTGCGGACCTATAACCTCGTAAAATTCGGGAGGGGGACAAGTGGAAGACGGCGTTCAATCCCCGAAAATGGACAAATTTGATACCTCTCATCCCTTTTTGGGGCCCATAAAGCTCCAGCGGTGTTCCAAGAACTCGTCAACGATGTCTTCCGGGGTCCTTGAAAACCCTGCCAAAAGTGTACCTAATGACATCCTGATTTTCTCCCCTAATCTTTAGACCACCGGGCCCAAACCCAGGTTCTGCCAAATTTTGTGCAGCAACCGACTGTAAACCCCGCTGCAGAAATGTTCATTCCCCCGGGCCAGCCTAAACCCTTTCCCGGCTACATATCCCCGGCTAAGGACTAAAAAATGGGCCCGGGAAAACTCCTGCGGTGCAAAAATGGCCCCGGCCCCGTCGGGCTTTGGGGAAACAACGCTTTCCCGGGGTTCGCAAATTAAATTTCCGGGGAATTTAAATTTCCCCCCTTCTCCACCTTGGGGGGCCCAAACGTGGCCCTTACTAGGAAAATGGGAAAACCCCAGATGTTGGCCTCCCGGGGGCTAGAAGGCGTTTTTGGAACCAAAACCTTCCCACTTTCTCCTGTCCTTTGGGCCCGGCCTGATTACAGAGACCGTTTTCTTTGGGTGGAAAGCCTCTTCCGTGAGGGCAGGGGCGGTCCTCACACAGAGAATTTTTAAAAGGGAAAATTCCACATGTGGGTTTTTTTCTCTAAGACCTTTTTTGCCGGGTTAGCGGGAAATATGCCATTGGGGGCCGGGAAATCTTGGGCCCTCAAATTTGCCCTAAGGAGGGCGACAACTGCGGAGGGGGCCCCCACCAAATCGACATCTTTAAAAGACTACAAAAATTTGTTGATCTTCAGACGGCCCAACGTCTTAACCCTCGCCAAAACCCGGGGGTCCTTTTTTTTTTTTGGTTTTATTTTCGTTTTTACATTTCCGGCCTGCTAAAAAACGGCAAGGGGATGCCCTCTCTCATGCCTCGGGCGTGGTCGGTGAAGAAAACCCCTGTCACAAAACATCATTTCCCCCGAACGGGTTTTTTTCATGTGGCCCCTGCAGGTCTCCAAAACATTCCTACGGGGAAGACTTATGTGCCGCTGGCACTCAGAGGGAAAATTCTGGAGTGGGGCAAAAGCTCCTTTGCTGCTGGGCCCCCCGGAGCTCGGGAAATCTTATTCTTTGGAACCGCAGCACCAAATGGTGGGAAACTCTAACCAGGGGTGTCCAAAGGGCTTCACCCCGCCTGTTTTCCAAATTGGGCCGGAACAAGGTCCCACGCCACAGGCCCGCAGGTTCCCCTTGCATCCGCGCCTGTGCCCCGGGAAAACCCTTGGACGCACATAGTTATGGACTTTATCACAGACCTACCCCGTTCCTCTGGGAATTCCCCGCATCGGGGCGTGAGGACCGGTTCTCAAAAATGTCCCCCTTTGTGCCTCTCCCTGGCCCGCCGTCTGCCCCCCAAAAGGCTAATCTTTTCTTTCCGGCATAAACTTCCGGGTTCATGGGCTACCCTTTTCCCCAATTTTTTTTCCCGATTTTTGGCGTGCTTTAAAGCTCCCTCCCGCAAAAATCAATTGGACTTTTCCAAACGGCAAAACCAACCCCCGTCCAAAGGGGGAGGGGGAGAGGTTGGAACCAGATTCTGGGAGGGAAAACCTGCGGGACTTTGGGGTCCGGATGTCAGGGCAACTGGGCCGAGCTTCTCCCCGTGGGCCCAAATTTTCGTATAACCAACGGGCTCGGAAACTGCCGGGTCTCCCCGTTCTTTTTAGTTAAAGGGCCCCCACCCACACCCCCCCCCCCTCTGGGCCCCCTGAAATCGGGTGTGCCCGCTGCAACGACCAGGTTCGAGTAAACAAAACCATCTGGGGAGGGGAAAGAGATTTTCCTCTACTTTTGGCCTCTGCCCGTATGAAGTCCCAGGCAAAACAAAAAAGGGGAAGAAAATCCCCGACGTTTCTCCCGGGACCAATTTGGCTCTCCTCAAGATAAAGTGCGCCTGAAGGTCCCAGTCTTCCTCGGAAACCCCTTTCCCCGGACCCTTCAAGGTTCTTTTTGGGATTTGAACCCGTGGGCTTTCAACTTTGTCTGCCTCTATCTTCCGGGTCCACAACGCATTTCAAGTATCCCTCCTTTAAACCTCTGGGTTTTGAACCATTTTTCCGGAAGAAAGTACGCCTTCCCCATAAACCGAATCCACTGGGGATCTTCGGGTAAAAAAGGCAAATTTTTTGCTAGAAAACGGTCAAGGGGGAAATTTTCTTCCTCGTGGGTTGAGGGGCTTCGGGCCCCCAGGGGAAACTCCTGGGAGCCCCGAAAACTAAACATCCTGAATCGGGAACTCATCCTCAATTTCCCGCAGCCTAAAAAGGTGTGGGGGGGGGGGGGGGACTGAAACGGGGGGCGCCCCGGGCCGGGCCAAAAGGACCGTGGCCACCATTAAAGGGTCCCCACCCCCTTCCATCCCCTCACCTGGCCCCTCCCCTCCCCCTCCTCGTTCCCCCCGCCACCGGAATGCGCCCTGGGCCGCCGCCCCCCCGGCCCCCGCTCGCCCTTGTGGGGAAATTTTAAAATGACATGCAAACCCTAATTGGGTAATTACCGGGCCTTTTTTCCTATATAAATTTCACCCCCGTCACTTCCCCCTGGATCTACTTGCCCCCCACCATAGAGAAAGCGTTTTCCCTTTAAAATGTATTCCTGCCTTTCCGTGTACCAGAAACCCCTCGCAAAGTTTTCCCCCACTCCGAACCTCTGCCCCCTACCCGACCTTCTGCCTGTTTTCCAAAGACCCCCCAACCATTGCCGCCTGCCCTACCTTCTTTCCTGCCCCGACTACGTTCTCGGAAAAAATTTTCGATTTTTGTACCACGGGTGCAAACCCGGCCGCCACCGCAAGCAAGTCACGTCAGGGGGGACGACCTGGTAGCCTCACCCGCAGCAAGTCCCCTCCTGCTTTGCGGCGGGCTCTGGTTTAAAACCGGGGGGTACTTGATTCCGTTCCCCCGGCCCTGGCTTAACTACCATCCCCCTTCCTGGTCCGGCGGTCCCTTAACCCCGCCGTCACAGGTGGAAGAAAACCCTAAAACAAAATCAACAGGTTTTTTCCCTTTAGTCCCAAGGGTTTTCAAATTTCCCCCTAGGAAATAGGAATTTTTTAGTTTTCAACCAAAATAAACATACAAAGGGGGGCCCAAAATGAGGGTTCCCAAAGAGCGCAATAAAAAATAAATTTATAAGTTAAAACGGATGAGAAATTGCGGGTTTTTTGCAGCAATGACAAACGAGAAAAAGTTGCTAGAAATTTTTTTTATCAAAAAGGGCATACAACAAGGCTATTGAAAAAAATAGGGCCACAAAAAGACGGCAATACACAAATTTTAAAAAATTAAAAGGGTAACAAACGTTTTGGTTTTTTCACCAATTTAAAACACCAACAGTAACTACAAAAAAATTTTTGAAAATTTAAAATTTTTTTTTTTTTTTTAAATACAAAATTGGCTCTATGAACCCAAAATGGGGTGCACCCAAAATAAAAAAAAAAAAACCAAATTTTAAATGTATACGGATAGTATAAGGTGGTTTTTCACCTATGAAATACACCTGCAATTACTAGCAAATTTCTGTATGGTAATATAAGTACAAGATGGGTCTTTGAACAAAGCTGGGCTGCGCCAAAGTGAAAAACACGGAATTAAATTGTGTACTGTTAATAATAGGTGGTTTTTGCACCTATGAAATACACCTGCAATTACTAGCAAATTTCTGTATGGTAATATCCGTACAAGATGGGTCTTTTAACAAAAATGGCCTGCGCCAAAGTGAACAAAACCTAATTAAATTGTGTACGGATAATAAAACGTGGTTTTTGCACCTATAAATACACCTGCGGTGACTAGAAAAGTTCTGTATCCTATTGTGAGTACAAAGTGGGTCTTTGAACAAAGCTGGGCTGCGCCAAAGTGAAAAACACTGAATTAAATTATGTACTGTTAATAATAGGTGGTATTTGCACCTATGAAATACACCTGCAATTACTAGCAAATTTCTGTATGGTAATATCCATACAAGATGGGTCTTTTAACAAAAAATGGCCTGCGCCAAAGTGAACAAAACCTAATTAAATTGTGTACGGATAATAAAACGTGGTTTTTGCACCTATAAATACACCTGCGGTGACTAGAAAAGTTCTGTATCCTATTGTGAGTACAAAGTAGGTCTTTCAACAAAGCTGGGCTGCGCCAATGTGAACAAAACCTAATTAAATTGTGTACAGATAATATAACGTGGTTTTTGCACCTATAAATACACATACGGTGACTAGAAAAGTTCTGTATCCTATTGTGTTGTACAAAGTGGGTCTTTGAACAAAGCTGGGCTGCGCCAAAGTGAAAAACACGGAATTAAATTGTGTACTGTTAATAATAGGTGGTTTCTGCACCTATGAAATTCACCTGCAATTACTAGCAAATTTCTGTATGGTAATATCCGTACATGATGGGTATTTTAACAAAAATGGCCTGCGCCAAAGTGAACAAAACCTAATTAAATTTGTAGTACGATAATAAAACGTGGTTTTTGCACCTAAAAATACACCTGCGGTGACTTGAAAAGTTCTGTATCCTATTGTGAGTACAAAGTGGGTCTTTGAACAAAGCTGGGCTTGGCCAAAGTGAACAAAACCTAATTAAATTGTGTATGGTTAATAAAACGTGGTTTTTGCACCTATAAATACACCTGCGGTGACTAGACAAGTTCTGTATCCTATTTAGAACAAAGGGGGTCTTTGAACAAAACGAGCTTTGCCAAAGTGAAAAAAAACCAATTAAATCGTGTAAGATAATAAAAGGGTTTTTTGCCCTATCAAATACACCTGCAGTTACTAAAAGATCGATCCTAATATAAGTACAGGCTGCACAAAATACAAGCTAATATTTCACCAAAAAACTAGCCAACAACTGTTAATAAAAACCCATTTCAATGCAGGGTCAAAGCAGAGTCTGGGCTGCACAATATCCACTCTCCTTTCAAAAGCCTGCCTGCCTGCCTGCCTGTCTGTCTGTGTTCGCCCGCACCACCCCGCCCCTGTACAGCGCTAGATGCTCCTTTAAAATTCTCAGCCTAAGTAACTAAAAACTGAAAATCTCTAATCTACCTAAGTTCTAATGTTCACAACTAAAAGCATAGTTGTCTGTATGAACAAAGAGAACAGTTTCGCTGAGCTGTTTTGAGAGAGATCGAGCACATGTCCTGCTCTTATGATACACAGACATACACTGATGCAGAACAGGAAGGGCTGTTCTATGTAAAACGAGGTCATGTGATTTTTCCAGCCAATCACAACCATACACATCCCAGTCATGTCGTCGCACACCCAGCTGACCCTGCTCTATTCTCTAAGCTGATTTGCTGGCCACCAAAATGACAGGAAGCGCCGAAAATGGTGCGATATTAATAGATTATGCGCAGATTTTGACCCAAATTATCGCATGATCGAAAAAATCTGATCAACATAAAAACCGTGCCGATTTCAACTTTGTTGATAATAATCGCTCAACACTATCAGTGACATCAAGGCAAAACTACTGCCGACACCCTCTCCACTCTTTCGGGGGGAGTCTACATTTATCATCGTTCAACAGAGCAGCTTCTGTCATAATTTGTGGAATCATCTGATCTCGGTGTAAAAGGAGTGCACTCTTTGATGCTATAGTAGGATCTTGGCCCTCAGCTGGTTCTTTCCAGCTGGAGCTGACATTACCTTGGCAGGCTGCGTTCCCACTTCAGTTATTTGGTCAGTTTTACCCCTGTAAGTGCCCAGAGAAGTGAAGTGTGAAGCGCCTGTCATCTGGGTGTCATACTAAAACACAGCATTGTTTGAAGACCAAACCACACTCCCTATGCATATTTGAGCATGGCACAATGTTCTACAACACCCTACAGACTCGACGCAGCCAGGAAATAGCTGTTTTTAATGCAATTTGTCGTGAATAGTTTCGGGTTGAGAAGAATTTTGGCTGAAAATTCGGCGAACCTGGCAAATTGAATTTTTGAGAAATTCACCCATCTCTATTAGTGGGGATTAGATCAATTAGATCCGCTATGATCAGATACAGCATCTTTCCTCAGGAACGGTGATAATTTTTAATTTTGGGAAACCTCTTTTACAGTAGGCAATTTAACAATGCTTTTCTAATAGCAGACATGCTGTGAGAGATTTTGTTCACAGCACTTTAAAAATTTCTCTAAATAGACAAATGGTTCAAGTTTATACTTCTTTATTCAAAAGATTACTACCCATTAATCACAATTAGAGAAATCAGCATTAGAATTTATTGTAACAGTTTGGTCCACTTACATACATACAACAGAGCTGTGTGCACAGGGCCTTTAAAGTGGCACTATCTGTCCTGGAGCCTTTGTATTATGTCTCTTGGCCTAACATAATCAATGTATGTCTTTCTAGCACATAGTTAAGCAATATGCTTGTGCATTTATTTTTACATTGACATAACCAGAAGTACCTAAGCATTTTAATACAGGGTAATCACCCAGTAAAACATATCACGTGAAATATAGATTTTTTACAATATAAGTCTGTAGCAGCCATATGCAACTGAATGGGGTAGAACCGTATACAGTCATGAGAAAAAGAAGGTACGCCTTCTTTGAATTCTATTAATTAATGCATTAGGGCATATTAAAAAAAAAAAAAATCCTCAGTTAAATAATAGCTCACAAAAATTACACTGTGTCATTAGTTATTTATCAATAAGGAAGCCCAAATGGAAAATCTATGTGTCATGGCGCACGTTTCCGTCATGAAGCAGCAAGGCACAGTAGGGGTTAATCCCTCTAGTCATTCGACACACCCAGGGAGAAGCCGGGCTGATGAGCTTAGGAGTGACAGCTCAGCTCCGAATCAAGTCAGAGGGTGTGTCGCACTGGCCAATAGGAGGGCCCGGAGGCCGCACCAATCTTCTGCTGGGGCGGGCTCTGGGTTCCTCATTTAAACTCCCTCATTTCTCTCAGTCCTTGCCTGAGAAAGGTTTCCCCTTGCTACTTCCTGTGTTTCCTGTTTGTATTTACTCTCCTGATTTCTGACCTCGGCTCGCTTTCTGACCTCGCCTTTGCCTCCGACTTTGTACTGCGCTCCTGACCGTGTTTGGACCCCGGCTTACTTTTTGACTATTCTTTTGGCTTACGTTTCTTGGCATATACGTTCCCGTACTGTAACTGACCCGGACTGTTAGACTTTGAGTTTCCCTGACGACCCTGCACTTAGCAGCGTAGGGGCTGTCGTCCAGTTGGGGTCTGCCGCCTAGGGCAGCACGCCAAGTAGGCAGGGGCAGTGGGCTGGGTGGCAGTCAGGGCCCACTGCACCTCCTCTGACGTGACACCATGTATGAAAGAACGGCTAAGCACACCCCATGAATTAATAGCTTGCAAAACCTCCATTGCCAGTAATAATTTGAAATAACCATGACTCAGCATTTTGTTCTACAATTAAACCTTTGCTACATGAAACCAAAGGTATATAGATGTTCAATTTGGCTTTGTAGATTATTGTTACAGTATATCCGTAGATTACTACAGATGCCATATCAGATCTTCATATCAAATAAAGCTTGTACAAACTATAATATAGTCATGCACATGAGCCTTAATAGCAGAAAATTTTGATTTCGACAAATTCTACTTATTGCTAACATGAATAAAGGATTTTTTCAACTTATTTTACATTGCTTTGCATTTGCGTATTACAACTATAAGCTATAGATAAATCAACTAAAGTGGTACCATAAAAATACACAGGCTTACAAAATAAATTTGTGCAGCTATAAAAGTTTGTGTATGATTACAAGCAAATGAATAATGAATGTGAGTATTAGAGGATGAGTTTAATACAGTCAGTCATTTTGTTATAATACTTAGTAAAAATATTATATGAGTTAATAAAATCATGTGCAAGAGCCTTAATGATTGAAAAAAATCAGAATGAACTTGTTAAACGATATCTGTGCTTAATCAAAGACTACAGTGGGTAAAATAAATGACAGCATAATAGTTATTTTCTGAATTAAATTGTGACTGTAACAATAGACTTTTAATGTAGTATAAGGAAAACATATCTAGAATCTGCTGAAAGTATGCCTAATAGAACGATTGGGCTGATCTGAAAAACAACAAGGATGAGCAATAGCGACACATTGAGTGGGATTTTTAAAAGGAATATCATATAAATCACAAGCTCTCTTAACTCACCACGGTCAAAATAATACGGCTCATCCTTTTTTCTCTCCCCCTATGCCAAAAGCCATATCTTTTTTATTTTTCCATGTACCTATGAGAGTTTTTATTTTCCAGAACAAGATGTTCTTTCTGATGGTCTCATTCGTTGTACCATAGAATATACTGGAAAACCACCAAAAAATTCAAAAGTGGTGCAAAATTTGAAAAAAAAAGTACTTGCGCCATGTTTGTGTTTTTTTTTTTTTTTTTTACTGGTTTAACTCTTTGGTATAAATTATATGTTACCTGTATTCTGCAGGTTGATGAGATTCAGGAAATACTAAGAATGAAAAGGTTCTTCTTAGTTTCTTAAGTACGCATACAAAAATGGAAACATCTTCATTCCTTTAAATTGTGTGCGCGCATACAGGCACCATCTTTCTGTGACCAATACCATTTTTTGTCACATTTCATTTATGGCACCACAAGTGACGCAAAAACCATCTTTTTGTTCGGTTGCGAGGTGTACTTTAGTAATTAGTAACCATTCAATATGGGAATAGCGATGCAACTTCTTTTGATTTCCTTTTCTATGTTAAATTTTTAACGGGACATGAAGTGAACCTAACACAATCTGTAATTGTGGTGTTTTGGATTTTTTCTTTTTTCTTCAGTGGTGAAATGGGAAAAATGATGCATATGCTTCAATAGATCAGTCACCCCTATTAAGCGGATGTGCGCGTGATGCCATTATGTGTGAACTTTTCTTTTTTATTTTTTATTTTAGTATAATGACAAAAAGGGGAGTGAGTTGCTAACTATTAATTATTTTTATTTATCTTTTGTCTTATATTAAAAACTCTTTTTCTTTTTCTTACAGTTAACACCAAATCTCCCCCCAGGGGACTTGACCACAAGGTGACTCAATCGTCAGTACACCCTATTTCATTGCATAAACATTGCAATAGGGATAACAAAGATGGTGGTTCTAGCCTTCCAGACAAGTCGAAGTGTTAGAGTACCAGAACCACTGGTGGCGATGGCGAAGCCTTCAGCTCCAGGCCAACCACTTAAAAGGATTAGCAAACCCTGAGCGATCTCACTAGCCAATGGTGCCTTATCGGAGTAGAAATGGATCTGCGCATCTCCAACGATTGCTGCGTGTTATCTCATCTACAACACCGAGCGGGGTGCTGTTTGCGGGGAGTGTCAGCTGTGTATAATAGCCAGCCGCCGCCGTGTATCTAGTGGGCTCAGTGAGTGAGCCAGCTCCATACTCCCTTAAAACTGCCATGGCATTCTAATATGACATGATGGGTATGGGTTAAGGGGTTAACATGATTATATAAGGTTCAGGCTAATAAGAAATATTATTTGCATTTATGAAATATGGACAAACAGACATTCATTGAATAATCAAAATATTAAACAAGAGCAATCTGGTAGTTTACACAGGAGTAATGACCCAGAATAATATCAGAGTATAAAAAGAGAGAGCAAAGAGTGACAGAACAAACCCCCATCTGAACATTAGGAGTCTTTGAGGATGGCGTGGACTTTGTTCTCATGTTTTGCATATGCTACAGGTAATTCTTATCTTTAATGAAGGCAGCACAGTATAGAATGCAATCTGAAGCATCACATATTATTTGCCCTGATTAATGATGCTCTCCATAGTGCTGCATTGTCTAATCAGAAAATTATGACTCTGAGTCTAGTTAAATCGACTCACTTTTTAGTATTTTCTAGCAGATGTCTCTGAGAATGACAAGTGGCGCTAAATAAGTAAGCATGCGTACAAGGGGTTGCTGCAGTCCGCATCGTTGACCAGTGCCCCGGAGGCTCCTTTCACCACAACTAAAACAGCTGACATCATTGAGTACACCATAGCCAGCAATGCGCTGAGATGAGCCACACCCTACATGTGTGCCCTAGCGCTTGCATTCTCAAGGCACAGAAAATCTGCATCAGCAGTCAGCTGTTATGTTTATCCCCAAGATATGCATTCCGAAGTCAATAGCTCTCTCTGTCTAACCATCAGCACAACTGCAATATCATCACAGATTGCTAATGGTTGCTATACAGCGACAAATCTCCAAATAATAACCTGCCAGTTCTTTGTGCAATGTCTTTGAAGTATTTAGGCCAACACGACAGGACACGAAATGTAAAGAGCGCTGGCTGCCCACAAGATAAATAAGAAAAGCACAATACATAGGCATATAAATTATTGTTATAGGAACAAAAATACACTCACCTGGCCATCTTATTAGGTTACACACTGAGTCCAACTGCTCGTATAACACATAATTTCTAATCAGCTCAATTACACGGCGACAACATCAGTGCATTTAGGGCATGTATACATGTCTAGTCACTCTCCTAGCAGTTTAAAACCGAGCATACAGTATGGGAAGAAAGGTGATTTGACGTCTGCCTTTGACGTGGCATGGTCTCTGTGTAGCGCCAGAAGGGCCTGAGTCTGCAGTATTTCAGAACTGCTGATCTCGCTGGGATTGTTCCACGGCACAACCACTCTAGTTCAGCAGAGAATGTCCCGAAAAAGAAGAAAACAATCCGAGTATGAGTCGCGGAACAACAGTCCTGTGGGCGGAAATCCCTTGTTTGAATGCCAGGGTTCCAAAGGAGAAAAGGAAGACTGGTTCAGAGCTGATAAGCAAAGGCGAACAGTGACTCAAATAGCCACCCGTTGCCAATAACCATGGGTCTGCAGAAGGCATCTTCTCTGAACGCACAGTACAGCGAGAACTTTGAGGCAGCGATGGGCTACAGCAGCAGAAACCACACGGGTCCCACTCCCCTTTCCAGCACTAACGAACAGGAAACCTGAGAAGGCGCCAATTTGCCACAAGCTCATCGAAAATTGAGCACGTAAAGATTGGAAAAACGATTTGCTGTTCTGGTGAGATCTCTACCTTTCGCTGCGACATTCGGACATGGATAGGGTCAGAATTTGGCCGGTCAACAACATGAAAGCATGGATCCAGCCTGCCTTGTAGTGCAACGGTTGCAGTGCTGGTGTGGAGTGGCGTACACGGAGTGTGGGGGGGAATATTTTACAGTGGCACTCTTGGCGGCCTCCATGATAACCAATTGAGCATTCTGTCGCAAAACGCCACAGCCTACTGAGTATTGGTGACTAGACCATGTCCAGTTGGCCTATATACCTACAATGTACCACAACACATACTGATGGCTACTTTCAGCAGGAGATAATTGCGCCCCCTGTCCCATACAAGCTCGAATCAGCTCAGACTGGTTACTTTGAACACATGACGAATGCTATCCCAGCACCTTGTTGCAATCTATGCCACCGAAGAATATGAGGCAGTTCTGAAGGCAAAAAGGGGGTCTACAACCCGTTACTTCACCATGGTGTAACCTAATAAAGTGGCGAGAGTGTCATCGTCCTGTATGCTTATCGATATCAAAGAAGAACTAATGTTGGAGCAATGAGAGGTATACGTACTGACCAGCTCAGTAAGTGTCTTCACCCACAACATTAACTTCTATATTGCC
Organism: Phyllomedusa bahiana; assembly: GCA_025379985.1. Taxonomy (NCBI): domain Eukaryota; kingdom Metazoa; phylum Chordata; class Amphibia; order Anura; family Hylidae; genus Phyllomedusa; species Phyllomedusa bahiana. Next base: position 76,533 of record JAODAL010007404.1, read on the forward strand.
ACTTTTTCCGCATATATTGCGCAGCACACCTTGTAAAATGATTGTGTGATGATTTTTAACTGTAATTAGTAAATGTTTGCCAATAGTTACCAAACCCCAACATTTTTCTTCTTAATTAGCATACATGCAAACTTTCTTTTTCATCTGCGATCTATATATACCTGTGCTGCCTATTTTCCGATAAACATGCTGAGGGAGGTTAAGTAAGACAATTGCAAACTAAATTTACAGTTTTGAGAAAAATGACGACTATATAGGGGGACATGATTCCAGTTATATAATATATAAATGAGCTTATACCTCCACAAAAAAAGGATGGGGAAAAATTAATTTCATCGTAAAGCCCCCTCAAAAAAGACAAAGGAGATCGGATGGAGCGAATTTCTCCAAAAATTCCATTTGCCGACGTGGGCGCTGAATTTTGCGTTTCGGTCTTAAATACTATCGGGATGAAATCATATTACACAAACCAGCTATTTCCAGGCTGCAGAGAAGCCTCGTAGGGTTTGCTTTAGTAAAACATAGTGCATGCTTAAAATATGCAGAGGGAGGCTTAGGTTTTGGTCTACATACTGAGTGTTTTACAGTAATGATAACTGCACAAGACTCGCTCGCCGGCCAGTAGACAATCCGCTTCACTGCAGTAAAATTCCCGGCACCTTACACGTGGCGGCGCCAAAACTGACCAAAAACCTGAAGCGTCAGGAATTGCAGCCTGATAAAGTCATGCAGAACCAGCTGGAAAAAAAACAAACACGAGCTAGAGGGCTACGAGATCCTACCATAAGCGTCAAGAACACATGCGTATCTAGGTTACCTGGGCCACCACAGAAGTCGCATTCCGCACAGCTAAGGGGACAACAGGTCACTGCAACAAGTCCTACCCTGCGAGGTCACAGACATCCGGTGTCATCTAACGCAGCGGGAACCTGATGTGTTGACACAATGACACTATGTATACACTTACTTTCTCCCAAGCGACATGACTCTGCACAACCACCAGCCAAGAGTCGGTGGTTTATCACACACAACCCCTAGTTGCCTGGCCTGGATAGCAATTGTAGGGGTTCTCACCTGTCCAACTCAACCCACCTCTGGCCCGTTCGCCATTCCCACAGCCAGAGAACTAACAATGTGGCTGTGGCCTCTGCGCCAGTCTTTTTATGTTTTTTCTTTCTCTTCTCTTTTCTCTTTTTTCTATGGAGCGTCTATATAATTCTATTTTTTTTTGTTCTTTCTATTTGTATTTTTTTCTTTTATCTTTTTCTCTCTTCTTGTCAATTCCTCTTTTTTTTTCTTCTTAGTTTATAATTCTGATCTTCTTTTAAAATTCTTCTATAGTGATGTGCACTTTTATTCTTCTTTTTATTTTATCTTGTCTTTCTTTATTTTATTTTAGTAAAAAATCTTATCTTCTTTCTCTATCTTTCTTTTTTCTCTGATTTTTCTCTTCTCTTTTTCTATTTTCTTACTATATTATTTTCTTTATTTTTCTTTTTTTCTATTAGGCTAGTTTTCTTTTGTGTTTTTTTATTGTGTGTTGTGTGTGTTTTTTCTCATTTCTATACAGTGAGGACAACTATTTGACAGGATCACTGCGGCGAAGCAAAGAGGTGTGGGGAAGACATCCAGCTAGCTCTTGACAGAAGGCAGGCAAGTCTGATCGACGGAGAGAAGTATTGCAAGGGGGAGTATTGTTCGCAAGGCATTCAGGCTTTGTACAGCGACACAGAGCGTTGAGGAGGACGGCGAGTGCCAGCATAAACACTACATCGATGTAACCATCACACAAGGGAGCCAGGAGAAGCAGCCCGTAGGCTAGGGACAAGCTTAATCAGCCTGGTGCCCTAGTTAAACAAGGGCATAAAGTGCCGAGCCAAACGGAAAATTCAGTCCAATCCGATCGGACCTCTTTGTGCCCCCCATTTGATCTCCCCAGGGATAAGTTGGCCCCTACGCAGTCGCCCTACCCTCGAGTACCCAATTGTCTCGACCCTGCGAAGAGCAAATCTGTTGTATCTGCCTACGATTACGTTTTAAGACAGATGGGAGGGCGAGAAGAAGGAGAAAGGCTTCTGAGGAACGACAGACAAACTGGTATTCATTGGACAGTAGAGAGTTAGATGTCCTGGGCCGCACAGATGTAAAAGTATGGTGTCTTCGAGCATACTGTTGGTGTTTCAAAGCCATGTGAATGCTATCAGCTGACCCAACCACAGTGGTACAAGTTCATCTTATCATAGGAGAAAAGAGCACAGTTGAGTTGTCAAGCAGTGGCGCCAGAACCCGTAAGTCGGTATGTGCCGGGATGTCAACAGGTCAGCAGTTGTGAGGTATCTGAGAGTCCAAAAACGGCCGCAAATTAGGACCACGCAGTAGCCACTTTGCAGGTCCCAGAAGTTAGGTGGCACCAGGAGGGCTCACCGGGTCAGCGGTGAGGCGTAACAGTCGAGTCAGTGCGCGAGCGTTGGCGGTGCTAAAACTCTCACCGTACGCAGCGCGGTGTGCCAGTTTTTATTGACAAGACACCCAGAGGAGGCGTTAACATAAACTATATGTAGATATCTGTAGGTGGCGAACAGAGCTAAAGCGTGACTCAGGGACCTAAACGTTGGCGGAGCTTAAGATGGGCGAATTGATTCTAACAAAGATGTATATTCTTTAGAATTTCACGGAAAACCTTTCGAATCCTCGAGCGAAAGTCTCGAAGTTTGGGGAGTGGGTGGTTGCGCGGGAACGAATGAGTGGGTGTTGGATTGATAAATATTCGTGAAGCGTGCACTAATGGAGTTCTACATGAGGGGAGAAAAGAAGTCTGGGAGTGAGAAGAAAGTGCGTAGCCTAAATGACATGAGTGCTAGATGATGAGAAGCCAATCGGAAACCGCGGATTCCGTGACTCACCCATGCACCTAATAAATTTGTCCGGGCGACAGAACTAGGAACAGATCACATTCTCCGCTCATTCATGCTGTGTAGGGAAGGTGCTCTGCCGTAGCTGCTATTTTATTTATCCATACTAAAGAACTCCACTTTATACATGAGATTTTGGGCCGGTGTCCACAGCTTGATCTCAGAGACTGCTTCTCTTACGTTCTAAATTTGATTTGTGGGGTATTGGAACGGAGTCCAGTGTCGTCCAAATCAGAGCTAGCATGATACATTTAATGCTATCTGCTCTAGTTCTTGAGCCCATTGAATATCAAGGGTTATCTACCTGTTGCTAGTCAGTAATTCCAGTTAAAGAAACAGCTTTTATACAATCCTAATCCACTTGATTTCTTTGCGTTTGCTCATTTTCTTTGCACTAAACTTTAGATCCAGGGGTCACTAATTAAGTCGTTGTTTCTGACTGTTGTGGTCACTAAAAAGAAACGTTATTTTTCCCAAACACTCGCCAAAGAAGAAATTTTGCCTGAAGCATAATTCATATCCCGAGAAGGTAAATTCACAAAGTTTCTTTTCTGTTGTAGTGTGTTAGAGAATAAAAAACAACGCCGTTTTACTAACGACTACAAGCTGGTAATTGGTTGCAGCCAACATTCTTCTTTTGGCAATTTAACCATCCAAGGGATTCTAACAAGTAGTTGTCCCATGCATGTTCTACTTCTAGTAAAAGAAATGTGGCTTGTTCAAAAACCGAGCCAAAGAGGAAATTTTGAGCCGTAGCCATAATTCATATCGAAGGTTGCATTATACATCAAGTTTTTCTGTTTGTTGTCTGTCCAATAAAATACATGCCAATTTAACACGCTACAAAGCCGGTAATCTGTTGCCAGCACATGTTCGTTCTTTCTTGAGAGACGCTATTACAGTCCAAAGGTTAAACCTGAAATATTTTCGTGCAGTTGTACATATTATCAGATACTTCTTTTCATCAACCCGCCAAAGAAGAAATTCTGTAGCATAAAATTTGATATCCGAAAGGTTAACTTAGTGCCTGTCTAGTGCTTTCTATATTCAGTAACATCACATGTTTTTGAAACAGGCCAACTAAAGAAAATTTTTTCCTGACCCATCTGATGAGGCGCACTTTATCATCCAATGGTTTACCCAAGCTTGTTAGTCTGGGTATGTCATATGGGGTCAAATCACAGAGGGCGACATGTAATGAATCTCAGCCTGGCATCGAGGGGGGCGCACCTGAGAGTCCTCCGCCAGTTTTCCCGGCGGAATCTCTGCGCACTGATTTATTAGTCGGAGCCCGAGGGGGCGCGCTCAACATCCAATGTACAAACAGTCCCGCGGCCACCTTCCCCAATGTTAGTTAAGATAGAACGCAGTGCGGGACTGAGAGGCCAGTGCGGGCGCTGCGAGACCTATGAATATCGGAGCGCCGGAGGTTAGATGTGCGGCTTCCATAGCATGTGGTGAGAGAAGAAGTCCGCTGCGCCTGCCCCCCGCCTGTGTGTGAGGCGCAGTGCGGGATACCAGAGCGTAGTGCGGTGCGCCGCGCCTTAAGATCTGCAGCACGGCCGCAGGCGGTGCAGCAACATCGTACCTAGAAGGGTCAAAAGTTCCCTGCGCCTCACGCCAGTGTGTTTGGGGCACAGTGCGGGGACATGGACCAACTCTGCGGACTGTTGCGCGCTGAAAAACAGATTCCAGCGAGACAGCGCGACTGAGACCACGCGAGAAAATCACATTCCAGAGTCACGGTGCGGAGGTATAGAATCAAAAATCTCCTTTATAAAAGGGGCGTCAATCCATTTCTCAGGAAACAGAGCAGAAACCCTAAAACAAAATTAAAAATACAATAAAACAAATCACTTTCCAATATCCTAATTCAAAATTAGGATATTGGAAATTGCCAAGAGGAAATACAAAATGTCAAACATCTTACAGAAAAGCTATTCTGATTAGTCGGACATAAAACCCAGCCAAATCAGAATAGAGCGACAGAGGAACCATTAAACACCAATGGGGAAAGTTTAGACCAATCAGAATCCACGCGGGATAGTGTCAAAAATACAGTAAAAATGCAGAAAAGGAGTCTGAATTGGTAAGCTACCGGGACTATGAGGCTAGTCTCAGCGCGCGCCAATCAGAAAGGAGCAGCAGAGAGCCCCATACTAAGCCAATGGAGAACAATTTAGACCCAATCAGAAATCGCACGGCGCTGGACAGTTCAAAAATACCTCGGGAAAAATGCTGAAAAGAGGTTATAAGGCTGAGCCTAGCGGGGGCTTACAGGCAATCTCAGCCAATCAGAAAAGGACCGCAGATGACCCATTTAAAACAAACAAAAAAACCTATGAAAATTATTAACCAAATCAGAAATAGGAGCGACACAGGACCCATTCTATTCTAATGGAGAAGTTCTTTAGACCAAATCAAATCCCCTCACGGCGGGGAATAGATACAAAAAACAGTAAAAAGACATAAAAGAGCTGATTAGGCTGAGCTAGCGGGTCTTAGCAATCCAGCCACATCACGAGCGGCAAAAGAGCTAGCTCTCTTCTCGTCCATATAGTCATCAAGAGAGAGATGGGCGCTCTGAAATCTCCGCGCTCAAGAGGCGCCAGGATGTGCGGCAATGAAGAATTAATGAAAGAAAATTATATTTATTATAAATGAAAAAACATTATCAATAAAGAGAGCCAAAAACCCAATCTTACCAAATAAGACAGATTAAAAACCCTGAACAACTGTTTTGTTCGCCGAGCCAAAACCACCAAAAAAGAAGGCAGCTACATAGGATAATGCACATAGCGAGAGAATTGCGGGAAATACAAGTAATCTTCAAATGTTTAAGAGCCTATTCTCATTGGTCGGACAGAAGCCCAGCCAAATCAGAATAGGAGCCGACAAAAGACCCATTATATCCTATGGAGAAGTTTGGACCAAACAGAATAGGAGCGACTAAAGCGTCCCATTATATCCTATGGAGCGAAGTCTTTGGACATTCAAAATCAACAGGCGGAACACGCGTTCAAAACAGTAAAGAAGACAGAAAAGACAGCTGAGTCTGGAGCTGAGCTCATCGGTGGCTGGCTAAATACCCAGCCAATCAAGCGCGAGCTCTTCTCCCATTATAAGTCTAAGAGAGATGGGCGCTCTGCGAAATCTCAGTGCGCTCAGCTGCCGTGATGGCAGGAAGTATTAATAAAAAAAATTATTTTTATTAAATGTAGAAATTATCCGAATAAAGAGCCAGAACCCTACTTTAGCAAATATAAACAGTTAAAAACCCGAACAACGCGTTGTCTGCCGCGCGAGAAACCAGGCCTACAATAAAGGGATTGCATATAGGAGAGAATTGCCCGGAAACACAAGTAATTACAATTTTGTTTAAGCTATCCTCAATATACGCGCGCGCACGCATAATCCAGTACCAATCAGAATAGTGGACCGACAATGTACCCATTTATAACCTAAGGAGGAGAAATTGACACATTCAGAATGAGGAGCGACAATGCCCTATATATCCTAGGAGAAAATCTTGGACCAATCATATTCAAAGGCGGGACAGTTTAGAAATACAGTAAAAATGGCAGAAACGATCTGATTGGTTGAAGACGGTCGGCGGCTCAGTCCCATGCTTAGCAATCAGAGACGCGAGCTACTTCTCATAGACTTCTACATGGGAAAACAGAAAATTCTGAGACTCAAGCCTCTGAGATGAATGGCTAAGTTAACAAAGCGCGCCGAGTTAATATTTCGACCAATGGAAGAGCGAGGCGAAGCTCCTATGGTTTTCTAATGCAATCAAGAAATCAAAACTGTTATCATGGCCCAAAAATAAAATAATAACACTACAGAAGTTGTCCCGATGTGTATATAAAACAGAATATAAATATGGGGGTAGACCGAAAAAAAAAATATTAAATCAATAAAAATCATGTTTTATTATATCTTATTCTATTTCGTTAGCCCGAAGCGGATCAATAGTATGAGACTGCAACGGAAAATAACATAAATAAACATGATTTTATTGATTTTAATATTTTTTTCGTAAGGTGCAAAGCTTAACCTGTGCATAAGATACCAGGTCACCAACTTGTTGGTCACATGCAGTCCCCTCCCTTTCACAAATGGTGGACTCTGCACCGATCAGACAGAACTAATGGCTTGTGCCGACACGAGCCGAGATGGGAAAGATTCAAGCCGCGTAATTGTATTTTCCCAAAAAAAGGCATACCAGACCACTTCATAAAATATGTAGAACCAGAAGGTGTGGCACGTCCTTAGAGCTTATCGGAGTTGTTCCAAGGCGAGCACGGCTGCGCGGATGCGTCTGGAGCTCGTAACTACGGTCAGGGCCCAGTACATGTCCTTTAACGGACACAATGGGAGTAGAAGATGTGCTTCCGGCCCCAGGCACACCAAACAACTTGTGACAGAGACAGCCGCTTTCCCTCCATCCACAGGAAGCTGTACAACTGCGAGGCTCCTGCGCCAATGCGTCCCGCCATCCTCCTACACACCACACCTATCATCACCAGCCTCCACAAGTACTGCTGCCCATCATACCACATGGTAGGGCACAGACGGTGTCACGCCTGTTCTAACACCTGTGCTTGCCCCGCGAACGAAGTCACACAGGGAGAACTGCTCCGGCGTCATGCAGCAAGAAATCGATGCGTCAGTGGCCTTTCTTCTCCTGCGCCAACCGCAAATCAGGAAACCAAGGTGCCGGACACGAATCATACTAAAAACACAACAATTACGTATGTCGGTCAAACGGGTGGACGACCTGCGACCCAACCACGTAACCCAGGTCGCATGCACTCCCGTAGAACCCCGCATGAGCGCAACCGAGCCCGCCGACCGCATGATCGGAAGCCGGTGGGCACGCTTCACCCCGGCCGCTAATCACCCTCTATTTCACCGGTACCTGCGGTGCTCCTAGCTGACAGCTCCCAGTCTCCCGACACGCACGTCCACGCTCTCTAGGGACGCTCTTGTCGAAATTAAAAGGGCCAGGTTGCAACCGTAATTGATATTGCCGGTCACTGCCATTATTTAAACCTGACCCTTCCTGCTGCTTGTTGCCAGGTTCTTAATTGCCATTTTACCTATAGAGAAAGCGATTCCAATCCAAGCCGTTTGTTCGTGATTTATCGATGCTACCAGTACCATTAGCTTCCATTCCTCGACCACTTGCATCTGCCCGCGCATGCCCAAACCTACTGCCTGCGTCCACGACCACGAACACAATTGCCGCCTGTCCGACCTCTTTGCCGTCCCCCGAGCCTGCCCTGATGATTCTGCACCACGCTCACACCCCACGGCTGCCTCCCGCAAGCAGCTCACGTCGACAGGGTACGACCTGGTGACCTCCCGCCGCAGCAGAGTCAAAATCATCCAAACACTTATCTCAGCAGGCGGCTCTGGTGAAACACCGGACCTACTATAGAGCATTCCGCACCCTGGCATGGCTTACGCCATCTGCTTGCGGTGGGTCCAGAGGATACACTATCCATATCTCCGACTCGTGACAGTAATTAAGACTCAAACCAAAGCTCTTTCTGCATATTAAGAGCATGCAACACATTCTAACAGCACCCTACCAGGCGCTCAGTGCCAACTGGAAAATAGCTGATTTTTAAAACCGTATGGCGAGCTTTAGTCTCCCCGAAGTAATTCGGAACCAAAATCAATTTTGTCGGAAAATTTGGCGCGAAGACCGCCGAATCAAAATTTTTTGCGAGAAATTCACCCCATCTCTTATGTTTTAGGCACCGAAAAACGGGGCCCCTGCACAACATCAACTAGCAGTGTCACATACTTGTTCAGAAGCGAATGTGTGGGTTACCATCCCGTCCCCAACACCCAGCTAGTCGCAACCCAGATGGCAACGCCCTCCCATTTCAGGCAAGGTCCAACAGCTTCACACCAACAACCTCCTGCCGAGAAGAACACTCCCTGTCAACATCTAACACGAGGTCCGATACTCCTGCTCCTCAGGCACTCATGTGCCAGCATTGTTCACACGCGAGACGATTGCCAAAGAGACGCAGGTACATGCTATCAGCATCCCTGAAGTGCAGAACCGCCTGTCCAAGCTAAGCTGTACGGCAAGTCCTCCCTTTTACAAGTGGTGATCTGCCAAACCATTCAAAGAACTGCCAGAAATTTGGCATTCACATCAGCCATTTGTCAACAACACGATAGTGGCTCCTCACGGTGCGTAGCGGCCACGCCAGGGAGCGGGGTCTTAGTAGGTATCCCGCTTTCCACCAGAGCCCGCAAACAAGGCAGGAATGACTTTTCTGGACGGTGGGAGTCCTACCAGGAATCGCTACCCCTGGCCAGCGACTAGCCTGCAGGTGGCAGCCGAGTCAGTCAAAGTCAGGCGCCAACAACAGTCAGGCAGAGACAGCGGCGGCGGAGAGACTACGCGAGCGGTCAGGTAAACGAAGCAAAAGTCGGGACACCACAACGGCAGACACTGAGGAAACTGATAGAACAGGTGGAAATTATGCTGACAGGAATACATATATTAACATAGGGGAAATTTATAACGGGCGGGAAATTGAGCTGAACAGGAATAAAATATATTAATAGGGGAAATTATTGAAACAGAGGGGAAAATTGATGAACAGGAATAAAATATAATAACAGAGGTGGTGAAATATATAGAACAGGAAATTGTGAACAGGAATAAATATATTACAGGGGCGAAATTATGACACAGAGCGGCAAATTGATGAACAGGAACAAATATAATATAACAGGGGAATTTATTGACCAGTGGGGAAATGCGATTGAACCAAAATAATATATTAACGTGGGAAATATTGGAACAGGGTAGGACATTGATGAACAAGGATAACAAGGGAGGGCTCCCTTTTCCAACCGTTAACAGGGAGGGCCTCCCCTTTTATTCCACCAAACAAGGGAGGGCCTACCCCTTATTTCACAGACCCTAAAACAGAAGGCCTCCCCTTTTTATTTCCACCGTTAAACGAGGGGGGAGGGCTTCCACCTTTATTCCACCGTAAAAGTGAGGAGGCACTCCCATTTTCCATACACACAAACCAGTGGAGGGCCTCCCCTGTTTATCCTACAAAGCCAATGTTGCAGCATTTTGCTTTTGCTTTGCTTTTTCTGTTCTGTACCCATTCCATTTTGTACTGAATTCTAAACCAACAATGCGGCACCAGAATAGCAAAATAACAACGAAAACATTCCGCCTTTAGTTGATGAGTCTCCTTCATTTAACGTTTGCAAACGCTCCATTTGAACAAGCTGGTGTTAATGGACAGAAAACTTGATTCTCAAACCACGCATACTTCATGAGTGTTTGATCGTCACTGCTGTCCTCACATCACGGTCTTCTAGAAAGTACAGAGAGCTTAAGTCCGCGCTCAAGCCAAAAACAAACCTCCCAGTCCACTCTCTACATCAATACTCCACGAAGCTGGGTTGTGTCGCCGACCACCCTCTTAGTTTCCAAGTAGACTGAGCTAGACTGCCCTCCTCAAAATTGTCTTCGTACCAAACGCTCAGACTGTAAAGTGCGACTAGAGCAACACCAGATCAAACATAGTAGATCTCTGGCTGAACGGAAACCGTGGAAATGGAGACAGGGCGGGTTGAGGACAGGTGAGTGCCACTGAACAGCCCGTTTCCCGGGTCAATCCAACTAAAGTTGTGGTCTGATAAAGGGACTTTACCACCGACGGTCTCTGGCTGGGTTGCCTCAGAACTTCAATCTGGGAGAAAAAGATGAAAGATGTCAAACCAATCAAAGAACCATTTGGTGCTGAACAACACTACGCCAGCGAGATGACGACTGTTAGTTGTGGCCTCTCAACACCGAATGACCCCCTGCTGGTACGTCCAGCTTACTTGTAGCTGCGACCTGGGCCTGCACCATGATAAATTGTGCGCCACTGAGACGTCGCATGTGAAGAGAGCCTGCCACCTACTCAGTCTGACATACTGTTTGTTCCAAAATGTACAGATCCAGTTTAATGGAAGATATCTGTAAATGAATTAAAATACACACACCCTGATGACTCCAACAATGAACCCACTACAAGCTTGGTAACCCTTGGATAAAAATTGCGCTCCCCACCAATGGCCAGGAGAAAAATATACTTGTATGTGCCGTTTAAAAACACAATGAGTGTGTATGTCTATTACTGAATATAAAAAAAGGCACAAACACAGGCTATTAACCTCGGATAGCAATTATGCTACAGGCCAAAATTTCTATTCTTTCGTGCCAGTGAAAAACAAACGCATTCATCTTAAGAACAGCTGCAAAAAAGTACTTAGTTTTAAACCTTGGATGATAAATTGCAGCAAAAGAAATGTGCTGCCAAAAACTTACTACGAAGCTTTTGTAGCCAGCGGTGAAAACGGTGTGTATTTTATACGGAGCACAACACAGAAGAGTTACAGACTCGTGAGTTAACCTTCAGATAAGAAATTAGTTGCTGACACATGCCAAAATTTCTATCATTGGCATTGAAACAATGAACGTACCTTATAACTCGAGTCCACTGCAGACAAAATACTTAGTTAACCCTTGATGTTAAAATTCTTGTTCGCAAAACAGTAAATGTTCTGCCAAAAATTACTCCAGCTTTGTACGACGTAACAAACGTGTGTATTTATAACCGGAGCAAACAACAACAGAAAAACCCTCAGTAATTAACCTTCGGGATATGAATATATGCTACAAAGCCAAAATTCGTCTTTGGCGCGTTGAAAAACAATGTTTCTTTTAACTGAAGTACAGACTGCAGACAAATACTTACAGTTAACCCTATGAGATGTAATTGCGCAAACAAGAAATGTGCTTCCAAAATTACCAAAGCTTTGTAGCGTGTTAAAACGAGCGTGTATTTTACGGAACACAAACACAGAAAAAGCTCGTTAATTAACCTTCAATATGAATTATGCTACAAGCCAACATTTCTTCTTTGGCAGTTGAAAAAACATTGTGTTATTTTACTGAGTACAACTGGCAGAAAACAATAAATATTAACCCTTGGATGTAAACTTGAGCCATAAGAATTCTTCCAAAAATTACCAGCTTTTGTACGTGTTAAAAACGACGTGTATCTTACAGCGAGAGCACAACAACAGAAAAACATCGTACTTAAACCTTGGATATGCATTATGCTACAAGCCAAAACATTTCTTCTTGGCGTTGAAAAACAATGTTTCGTTTTAACTGAGTACACTTCAGAAATACTTAGTTAACCGTGGAGATGTAAATTGCGCAAAAAAATGGTTCTGACAACATACTACCGACAGCTTTGTAGCATGTTTAAAGGGCGTGTATTTTTACGGGAACACAACAACAGAAAAACTGTAATTAACCTCGGATATGAATTATGCTACAGAGTCCAAAATGTCTTCTTTAGGCGTTGAAAAACAACGTTTCTTACTTGCTGACTACAACCCTGCAAAAAAATACTTAGTTAACCCTTGGATCGTAAACTGCGGCAAAAAGAAATGTCTTTCATGCGCGCCAAAATTACCAGCTTTGTAGCGTGTCTAAAACTGCGTGTATTTTACGGAGCGCAACAGCAGAGAAAAAAAAAAACTCGTAATAACCTTCGAATCATGAATTATGCATACAGCCAAACTTTCTTTCTTCTTGGCGTTGAAAAACACCGTTTCATTCAGTACTACAACACAGCTAACAATCGCTTAAATTAACTCCTGACGTTGCATAATTGCGCTAAAACAGAAAATTGGTATTATGGATTTGTACAATGCTGCTATCTTTAAACTAAATACAGAACTGGAACAAGAACTTGATGCAGGTAGCATTAAAATGGTTATATTCCAGCTGAATGGAACGCACACTGCAACACACACACACCAATTCCAATACCCCACAAAAAACAAAATTAGAGACGTGTAAGAGAAGCAATCTCCTGAGAAAAGCAGTGACAACCACCCCTCCACAAAAACGATAGTTCTTTACAGTCTGAGATATCACAGCACAGACAGCTGACCCTACACAGCACAGTGAGAACGAGTGTGAACTTGCAGCGTCGCGTACACCGGACTTATATAGTGCGGTGACATCACAAAATCCTCGCCTGGATCTCTGATGATCTTCCATCTCTTCTGCGGCCACATGTCATTTAGGCAACGCCTTCTCTTCCATCCCAGACTCCTTAGCCCCAGGATAACGGCCATGTGCTCGCAGCCATTTTATCAATTAAAAAACACGCTTCGTTCCCTGAGAATACACCCTAAACTTCGACTTCGTTCAGAAACGAAGTTTTCCTGAAATTCGAAAACCGAATTCCACTTCATTAGAAATCGATTCGCCCCATCGTCCTACAGGAAAAGTAGTTGATGATTCTATTTCGCACAAAGTTGAAATCGCAACAGTTTTTTTATGGTTGCATCGGATTTCTTTCTTAGATCAAGCGATAATTTGTTCAAAACTCTGTGCATCATCTATTAAAGATCTTGACGCCAATTTTCGTGCATCCCGTTTATTTTGGCGCGCCGCAAATCAGACTACAGAATAGAGAGCATGGGTGAGAAGTCGTTCGTGCGACGTCATGACTAGGAGGATGTGTATGGTGCGATTGCTGGAAAAATCATATGACGCCAATCGTTCTTTACATAAGAACCAGCGCGCGTTTCCTCTGTTCAGTTCGTCTCTCAGCGTCTCAGAGCAGAAGGAACTGCGCTCTAGCCTTGTGTCCCAAACAGCTCAGCGAAAATAACTATATTTCTCTCACAGCGAAGAAACCTCCTACTAACAATTACTGTGATACCTTATAACAATCTTTAGTTTAGATAGATGATTGGAAATTTATATCTAGTTAGGTAAGAATTTTAAAGGTGCATCTACCGCTGTAAAGTCACGGGGGGAGCGGAGGGGGGGGCCCGGCGGGCGAACCAGCAAGCTTATAAAGAATACTGGATAAAGTTCACCAAGACTTAGTGTAGACATTGCACTGCAATAGCTTTATTATTAACAGTTTTCTATTGAAATATTTCCTGGATATTGGGCAGCCTTTAACTTATAGGATTCACATCTTTTCTAGTAACTGCAGGTCTCTTTGTTGGTGCAAACTCCACTTTTATTATCAGTATACTTTCAGATGGTGTTCATTTTCAATTTTGCCACTCCACCTTTGTTGATATATCCACTTGCACTTTAAATTGAATCCGCAATTTTTAGTACCACAGGTGAATGAAGGGGCCAAAAATATTTGTATTATTCGATTAGACAAGCCTATAAGATACGGATAAAGTCACCAAAATTAGGTTGACATTGCACTGCAATGCTTTATTATTAACAGTTTTCATTGAAATATTCCTGGATAGGGAAACCTGAACTTATAGATACACTTTTTCTAGTAATGCGGTCTCTTTGTTAGGTGCAAAACTCCATTTTTTATCAGATACATTTAGATATGTGTTCTTTTCAATTTTGCCCATTCCACCTTGTTGATTTCCCTTGCACTTAATTTGATCCAGCAATTTATAGTCACCAATGGTGAATTGAAAGTCCAAAAATATCTTGTATTATAGAATACATAACAGATACGTGTTTTTTGACTTTGGCGCACTACAGCTTTGTTTATTGGGCAGCTTGCACTTAAATTTGAATACAGCAATTTTATAGTCACAAGGTGATTGAAAGGTGCAAAAAATATTTGTATTTACGAAATAACAGATCGTGTTTTTGACTTTGGCGCACTAACTTTGTATTGAGCGCTTGCACTCAATTTGAATACAGCAATTTTATAGTCACCACAGGTGAATTGAAAGGTGCCAAAAATATCTTGTATATCCTGAAATTCGAAACGAATTCCACTTCATTAGAATCGATTCGCCCATCTCTACTAGTGTTGAGCGATTATTATCGACAAAGTTGAAATCGGCACAGTTTTTATGGTGATCGGATTTTTTAGATCATGCGATAATTTAGGTTAAAATCTGTGCATCATCTATTAAGATTGCGCCATTTTCGGTGCTTCCTGTCATTTTGGCGGCCAGCAAATCAGCTTACAGAATAGAGCAGGGTGAGATGTGTGTGCGACGTCATGACTGGGATGTGTATGGTTGCGATTGGCTGGAAAAATCATATGACCTCGTTTTACATAGAACAGCGTTTCCTGTTCAGTGTCTCTCAGCGTCTCAGAGCAGAAGGACGTGCGCTCTGCTTGTGTCCAAACAGCTCAGCGAAATTATTATATTTCTTCACAGAGAAACCTCTACTATTAGCTGTGATCCTTACAATTTAGTTAGATTAGAGATTGGAAGATTTTATGTAGTTAGGTAGAGAATTTTAAAGGAGCATCTACCGCTGTAAAGTCACGGGGGGGAGCGGGGGGGGGGGCCCCGCGGCGAACACCAGCTCTAAAAGAATACTGATAAAGTTACCAAGACTTAGTGTAACAGCACGCAATAGCTTTATTATAACAGTTTTCTATTGAAATAATTTCTGGTATTGGCACCTGAAATTATGGGTCACATCTTTTTAGTAATGCGGGCTCTTTGTTGTGCAAATCCCCTTTTATTATCGTATAATTTCAGTAGTGTTCATTTTCAATTTTGCCATTCACCTTTTTTGATATATCACCTTGCACTTAAATTTGAATCCGCATTTTATAGTCACCAGTGAAATTGAAAGGTGCCAAAAATATCTTGTATTATCGAATAGACAGCTTATAAAGAATACGGGTAAGTTACCAAAACTAGTGGCATTGCATGCAATGCTTTAAACTTTTCTTTAAATATTTCTGGATTGGGAGCCTGAACTTATAATACACATATTTCTAGTAACTGCAGGTCTCTTTGTTAGGTGCAAAACTCCACTTTTTTTATCAGTATACATTTCAGATATGTGTTCTTTTCAATTTTGCCCATTCCAACCTTTGTTGAATAATTTCCACCTTGCACTTAAATTTGAATCCAGCAATTTTAAAAGTCCCCAAAAAGGTAAATTTGAAAGGTGCCAAAAATATTTTGTATTATACGAATACATAACAGATACTTTGTTTTTTGACTTTGGCGCACTCCCGCTTTTTTCCAATTTGGGGCAGTTTTGCATTTTTAAAATTTAAATTTACAGCAATTTTAAGTCACAAAAGGTGAATTGAAAAGGTCCCCAAAAATACCCTTGTATTATACAAAACATAAAAATTTCGTTTTTTGACTTTGGCGCAAAACAAGCTTTTTTCATTAGACAGCTTGCATTTAAATTTTGAATACAGCAATTTTATAGCCCATCACAGGTGAATTGAAAGGTGCCAAAAATATCTTGTTTTTCCTAAAATTCAAAAAGGGAAAATTCCACTTCATTTGAATGGGATTCGCCCATCTTTTAATAGTGTTGAGCGTTTAAATTTATCGACAAATTTGGGAAATGGGAACATTTTTTAATGGTGATCGGATTTTTTAGATCATGCGATAATTTGGTTTAAAAATTCTTTTGGCATCATTTTAATTAATTTTTGCGCCATTTTTGGGGGGCTTCCCCGTCATTTTGGGGGGCCCCGGCCCAAATTTAGCTTAAAAGAATAGAGCAGGGGGAGGGTGTGTTTTTGCGACGTCAAGACTTTGGGTGTGTAATGGGTTGCGATTTGGGGGAAAAATTTATACCTTTTAAATAGAACAGCCCTTTTCCTGTTAAATGTTCTCACGTCTCAGGGGCAGAAGGACGTTTTCCCTCTTTGTGTCCAAAAAAGCCAAAAAGGAAAAAATTTTTATATTTTTCACAAAAAAAAAACCTCCTTTTTAGCTGTGATCCTTACAAAATAGTTTTGATTAGAGATTGGAAAATTTTTTTTTTTAGTTTGGTAGAGAATTTTTTAAAGGGGGCATCTAACCCCTGGGAAAGTCCCGGGGGGGGGGGGTGGAGGGGGGGGGGGGGCCCCGGGCCCAACCAAAGGGAAGCCCCCTATAAAGGGAATTTCGGGTAAAGTTCACCAAGACTTAGGTAGCCCTTGCACTGAAAAAGGGTTTTTTTTTTAACATTTTCTATTTTAAAAATTTTTTTGGAAAATTGGGCACCTGAACTTATAGGAAAACACATCTTTTCTAGTAACGCAGGGGCTCCCTTTTTTAGGGTGCAAAATCCACTTTTTTTTTCAGTATTCATTTCAGATAGGTTTTATTTTTTAAATTTTGGGCCCCTTTCCCCCATTTTTGAATTTAATTTCCCCCTTGCAATTTAAAAATTTTAATCCAGAATTTTTAGTCAAACCCCAGGTGAATTTAAAAAGGGGCCCAAAAAAATTTTTGTATTATTGAATAACAAGCTCTTTAAAAAAAATACTGGAAAAAGTTTTACCAAAACTTAGTGTTTTACATTGCACTGCAATAGCTTTATTATTAACAGTTTTTTATTGAAATATTTCCTGGATTTGGGAAAGCCTGAACTTATAATACACATATTTTTAGTAATGCAGGTCTCTTTGTTAGGTGCAAAACTCCACTTTTTTATCATATACATTTCAGATATTGGTTCGTTTTCAATTTTCCCCATTCCACTTTGTTGTATATAAACCTTTGCCTTAAATTTGAATCCAGCAATTTTATATACCACGGGTTGAATTGAAAGGTGCCAAAAATATCTTGTATTATAGAATCATAACAGATACGTTTTTTTTTGCTTTTGGCCCTACACTTTGTTCATTGGGGCACTTGACTTAAATTTGAATACCAATTTATAGTCACCACGGGTAATTGAAAGGGTGCCAAAAAAAATCTTGTATTATACAATACATAACAAAATACGTGTTTTTGACTTTTTGGGCCTAAGTTTGTTCATTGAGACAGCTTGCATTTAAAATTTTTGAATACAGCAATTTTTAGTCTCAAGTGAATTAAAAAAGGTCCCAAAAAATCTTTATTTCCTGAAATTTCAAAACGAATTCCACTTAAATAGAACGATTCGCCCTTCTACTAGTGTTACGATTATTATCGAAAAAGTTAAAATGGACAGTTTTTAGGGTGATCAGTTTTTTTAGATAATGCGATAATTTGGGTTAAAATCTGTGCTAACTTTTAAATTGCCCCATTTTGGGTGCTCCTGTCATTTTGGGGGCCCAAAAAAATCAGCTTACAGAATAGGCAGGGGGAGATGTGGTCCCTCATGACTGGGGTGTGTTGGTTGCATTGGGTGGAAAAACTAGACCCCGTTTTAAAAAAGAACACGTTTTGTTCATGTCTCTCACGTCTCAGAGCAGAAGGACGTGCGCTCTGCTTGGTCCAAACGCTCAGCGAAATTATTATTTTTTCACAGAGAAAAACCCCTCTATTAGCTGTGATCCTTACAATTTTGTTAGATTAAGATTGGAAAATTTTATTTTGTTAGGGAGAGAATTTTAAAGGAGGGATCTACGCTGAAAGTCACGGGGGAAGAGGGGGTGGCCCCCGCGGGCAACCAGACAAGCCTATAAAGAAACTGGATAAAGTTCACCAAGCTTAGTGAACTTGCACTGCAATAGCTTTATTATTAACTTTTCTATTGAAATATTTTTCCCGGGTTTGGGCACCTGAACTCATAGGATAACACTTTTCTAGTAATGCAGGTCTCTTTGTTAGGTGCAAAACTCCCCTTTTTTTATCAGTAACATTTTAGATAGTGTTGTTTTTTTAATTTGCCCATTTTCCACCTTTGTTTATATATCCACCTTCATTAAATTTGAACCACAATTTTATATCACCAATGAATTGAAATGCCAAAAATATCTGTATTTTACGAATACATAACAGATACGGTTTTTTTATTTGGCCACTACAGCTTTGTTCTTGAGGGGGCTTGCACTTAATTTTAATACAGCAATTTTATAGTCACCACGGGGAATTTAAAAAAGGTGCCAAAAATATCTTTTGTATTATAGAATACAAAACAGATCCGTTTTTTTTGATTTTGGGCCCGCACTACAGCTTTGTTCATTGGGGCGGGCTGCATTTAAATTTAATCCAGCAATTTTATATCACCCCCTGGAATTGTGAAAGGTCCAAAAAAATCTTGTTTAAAAACGAATACAAACAGATACGTTTTTTTTTTGATTTTGGCACACTACAGTTTTGGGTTCATTGAGACAGCTTGCACTTAAATTTTAAAACAGAAATTTTTTTAAAGTCACCACGGGTTTGTTTTGATAGGTGCCAAAAATCCCTTTGTATTAAATCCAAAATACTTTCAGTCCCGTTTTTTTTTCATTTTTGGCGCAGGCCATTTTTGTTGATAATCTACTTTGCATTTAAAATTTTGAATCCGAAAATTTTGGTATTTAAACCACGGGTTTAATTAAATAGTCCCCAAAAATCCCTTTTTTATTACCAAATTTTACATTTCAATGGGTGTTTTTTTTACTTTGGCGCACCAGCTTTTTGATAGATCTATTTTGCAGTTATATTTGAACCCAGAAAATTTTGTTTTGTTTTGGGAAGGATTTGAGAATAATGTGATTTAACGCCCTTTTTATAAGAGATTTTCCAAAACTCTTCCTCCCTTCTAAAATTTTTATATTTCTAAACAGGGAGTGAAATTCAGGGGAAAGGGCTAAAAAAGGGGGGTTTTTAGACATGGAGGTAGGGGGAACAAAAAGGGTGCTCCTTCCAGTGCTGACGACAACACGCATGCCAGGGGATCGTCATTTTGCAGGCCCGCAGGCCTGTACCCGCGGGGGCCGGGCCCGTGAATCTCAGTAACGAAAAAGCGTCCCCAAAACTGCCTTCAGTGGTTAAATGAAACCCTGCATCCACCCCCTACCTCCTTTCCTCCCAGTCCCCCCGGCCAAAAATGTCGCCCAACAGCATCACCAGAAACCGACCAACAAAAAGGAAACCCAAATGCCAACCCCGGGGTTTTACCCACCACTGGGGAAATTAATCCATTTTCTGAAGACCCTTTGATGACAAAAAGGGGTTTTGTGCCCCGAAGGGCAGGTTAAAAGAAAAAAGGGGGCCAAAGAAATTTTTTTCCTCTGCCTGTTTCCCCAAAGTTCCTAACCATCAGAGGGAAAAAGGCGCCGGGTTCAATCGGCAAAAACCCCCGGGCCCGGTCGGCAACGCCTTGCAGTCCCTTGCTTGAAACCCGCACCCCGGGTGCAAAAAAGTCAGGACGACAAAAGTCCCCCTGTGTTGAATAAAGATGATGACGCCATTGGGGAACCAACGTGGCCTTTTCCCAGCGGGAAATTTCCCTTCGAGCGTTTCATAAACTGGACCTGGGGGGAAGCCAAAGGGGTATTTTCAGAAAGGGGTTCCTCCTAAAAAAGGGGAGAGGCGGTCGCAGAAGTCCGTTTATAAAAAATTCCCGCCAGCCATGGTAAGCCCAACCCCGCCGCCCGCTTAATCGCCGTCAAAAAGGTTCCCGGGACCCCCTAAAGCCTGGCCCCCCTTTTTTGACCAAGCCTCGATTCACCTGCGATGCCCCTATCCCCCCCCCTATGCCGAAACCCCAATAAGGGGGCAAAACCCTTAGGGGTTTAACCCCCCCAACATGCCCTGGGTTCCCCTGCAGCGAATGAGGGGAATTTGAAATGGAAAAAAACCACGGGGGCCAAAAAAAGGGGCCAAAACCAAACGCCGGCCCCAAACCCACTGTCACACCCTTTTTGCCCTCCGCCTCCTCCTCCTCCGCCACCACCAAGCGTTCCCCTCCTGCCCTGCCCTCCCAGATTAAAAGACCCGGGCACCCCCCCGCCCACCCACCACCGTCGCCCGAGTACCACCAGCACCAACCCGAGACCCATCCCTACCCCTTTCTCCTTTTTCCCCCAGTTTGACACTGACGCCGTACAGCGGCCCTTCCAAACAGCCAGCCTTCCCGTCTTCCAGGTTTGGGAGCAAAAGAAACAAATTTTAAACCCCAAAACCCTCCCAAAGCCAAAAGCCTGAAGTCGGCAATTTCCAGGCTTTTTGCCTTGGGGAAAAATTGCCCCTTTCCGTCTGGTTTGGCCCCAGATGGTTCCACAAATCATGGCCCTTGCCTGCCCCCCAAAACCAGATTTCCGAGCAGGCCCAAAATTTTTTTGCCAGAAAAGCCGTCCCCCGCCCGGGCCCCCCCAAAGTTTCCAAACTAAAAAAAACAAGCGCGTTTCCTCATCTGTTCCGGGAAAAATCCATCTGACCACCGACACATGGACTAGTAAGCACGGGGCCCAAGGCCCGGGTATATCCGTGACCGCTCACTGGGTTTAGCGGGTGGATGTCTCCCGGGGGTGACGGTTTTTCTCTCAGGCTCGGCGCACGCTCATTCAAAACCCCAGGGATGGTGGGAGGGTTTCTTTTCCCCCAAGGTTTTCCCCTGGTGGCATCACGGCCCAAGAAACCAGGCCCTGGGTTTAAATTAATCTGTCTTGGAGACCGTCCCCCACAATTTTAGGGAGCTGTGGACGGCTTTTCCCGCAACGAACCGAGCTGCTGGGGTGCCAAGAACCTAGTGCCAAAGGGAAGGTTTGGGGTGGGGATAACGGGGAAACCAACCCGGCCGCCCCTTTTGACTCGTAGACTTTTGGAGGCCCCCCCCTTGCCTGGCACATGTCATGAACCTTGTCATCCAGAAATTTCTAAAGAGGGTACCCGGGGCTGGGACTGCCCGCTGGGGAAGGCTCGAAATCTAAGTTCGCACTTCCGCCGTTCCACCCCCGCTTATCCCGTCTTGGGTGCGTTGCAGGGCATCTCAGCCTCCCCGTCCCCCGTCTCATTGTTGATTTTGGGAACACGCTGGGGAAATTTCCCCCCTCCACATGCTCCAGCGATTGTGGCAGCAGCCAATCCATTACGCAGTACGAAGGACACAAGGCCTGACAAACACGGGACGGACCCCGGGGGGTTAGCCACCGAGAGTGGAGGCAGGGGAAAGAAACCCCGGCAACCCTCCTTGCCAAGGGTTTTAAAGAAGCCACCAAAAGGGACAGTTTGGACAAAGCCCTTTTTTCAGCATGGGGCATTGTGGTGGAAACTTTGTTCTGGAAAAGATCGATTGGGCACTCTGAAAAAAACGTTCCCGCCACGACGGAGGAAAGGGGACGGCCCCAGATGCCCGGGCACGGGGCCTTTCTCTCCGGCAAACCACAAGGCCCCACGTTTTTTGCAATTTCATCGGTCCCTTCCCTTAGGCAGTGGTTTTGGGGTCCAGGCTTTGTGCCAAGGTGGCCCCATCAGCTCTCAGGGTGCATAAACTCGGCAAGGCAGGGGGTGGGGTTGAAGCTGTGCCGGGGGCCGCGGAGGAGGGGAGGGGGAGGAGGGGAAGGAATTTTTAGACACCAACCGTTATCGACGTCTCTGCCCGGGGAAAAAGGGTTTGGGGCGAAAATTTGGGGGCGGGAAAAGGGAAAAGAGGAAGACCAATTTTTATTTCCCCCGACCCAAGGGTTTGGGGCAACAAGGCTCCCCTCTCTCACATGGTGCTTGGTTCTCCATTTCCCCAAAAATTATCCCGCTTTAAAGGGCCCCCCCCCCCTGCCCCCATTTTATTTTGGGGGGCCACCCACCTGGATCCCCGTTAAAAAAACCCAAAAAACAGGGACTTTTTTCCCCCCTTCCCCCCCACCCAAATAGAAGTTTTCAGAAATGGAGGGCCTTGTTGATTTTATCAACCCGAGAAAATCTTTGCGTCTGCTTTACTTCCCCAAAATTCCCCGTGGAACAACACACGCTGACCCGCAGAGAGTCAATAGGCTTGGGCGGCGCAGCGGGCAAGGTGGCAGAAGCCAAATGGGTGACCTCGGGCAATCTTGTTTCCCACCTCACCAACGCATGCAAAACAGGGCACACATCCAACATAAAAAACCCTTAAGCATGGTGCACGACTATCTGCCTCGCAACACCGAAGTTTTTGGATGTGTTCAGGACCCAAAAAGACTTCCCTGGTATCCAAAAAGGGCGAATGGCCCAGCTGGTGTCACGCCCTAGAGGTGTTGTCCGCCCCCACCACTTTTTATATTGAGCGGACCTTCAACGTGGAGGAGTCATTACGACAACGGATCCCCTTTCCCAGATATGTGGACGTTTGCTTTCATCAAGATAATCAGGGATGGATCTCTGATGATGTTGTGGCCCAATTGTGAGGCCTGATTAGTTGCCGGTCTACTTACTTCCTCTTCAAACGAAAGGGTTTCCTCTTGAAAAATTTTTTTTAAAAATCTCATTTCTTACGCATTTTGATTCTCTTTTCCCAACTTTTTTTTGCTGGTTTTGCTGTGAGGGCTGTAAGACAGCAAGGTTTCATGACAAACCCCGTATTCCTTTACTCATTTTACTTTAAAAGTTTTCGCATTGTAAAGGGTTTTGAGGTCTGTTGCTGTGGATACAGCTTTAATTATGGCCCTTTGGAACAGAAAGTGGTTTTTAAGTGGCTTTTTCTCCCCACAATTTTTAATAGTGGTGAGAGCATATTGTAATTTTTTGGGGTCATGTAGCTGTGAGATAAAGCAAAAATATGGTCCTTTGGAACAAAAATGTGGTTCAAGGGGAATTTTCCCCCTCACAATTTTTAAATGTGGGGGAAAATAATTTTTAAAATTTTTTTGGGGTCATTAAGTGAGATACAGCAAAAACCCGGTCCTTTGGAACAAAATGTGGCTTTAAGTGGCATTCTCCCTCACAATTTTAAAACAGTGGCTGAGAAGTCTTTTTTTAAAATTTTTTTTGGGTCATGTGCTTTGAATTCAGAAATACTACAGCCCTATTAAAAAAATGTTGTTTCAAACAGACATTTGTTTTCCAATTGTCCAAACGCCCAAGGGTCATACTTTGAATTAGGGGGGCATTTTGCTTTGGAAATGCAGCTATACTACAGGTCCTATTTAAAAAAAATGTTGTTTCTAACAGCATTTGTTCTTCACAATTGAAAGGTGGCCAAGGGTGATGGTGTGTCAGAAAAGGAATGGTGGACACTGTTAATGGACACATTTGAAAAATGACTTGTTTTTGCAAAATTTTAACAAGCTAAAATCCCTGTATTGAGAAACCCTTTAATAAATTAAAAAAGAGAAAAAAAGACATGGTGGGGATTCCACCCATTTTTAAAATTTTTTTTTCTTGAATTAAACTACTAAAAAACTTGCATGTCCAAAATAGCGTTAAAAAAATTCCTCTGAATTGTACAAGGGGGTACGGAAAATTTGACGTGTAGGTTTTTCAAGGACGGGGAAAGTAAAAACACGGAAAAACAAATACGGGGAACAATTTTTCCACCCCCTTGATAAAAAAAAAATTGCCAAAAAAGGGGCCCCTTTTGGAAAACGGAGCGTAACCCCAGTATTTCCCAAGTAAAATCAATTGGCCCGCACTCTTGGAGGGGCAAGCGCTTCCCAGGACAGGGACGTATAGTCCAGTAAAACTAAAAGGGGGTTTGAAGCCCCTTTTTTCCCGGGATTTTTAATCGGGGGCATGCAGGTTTGGGGCTCAGCTGGGGCCCGGGCAGGTAAGTCAATGTCCAGTGAAAAAAAATGGTGGTTGAAAGACCCTTTTTTGGCACATTTTAATCTGGGGGGCATGCAGGTTTGGGGCTCATGCTGTGGCCCGGAAGGTTATAAATTCCAGTTCACAAAAATGGGGGTTAAAAAGACTTTTTTTTCCGGCACTTTTTAATTGGGGGTAAACGGTTTTAATGGTCATACTGTGGACGGGACGGGTAAGTCAATGTCTTTTAAACTAAAATGGTGGTTTAAAAGACTCCTTTTTTTCCGACACTTTTTAAATCTGGGGCAGAGGTTTGGGGTCATGCGGGGTTTTCCGGGGGACAGGGATATTCAATGTCCAGTCAAGTAAATGAGGTTCAAATCTACTGCCCTTTTGGCACTTTTTTTATTTTTTGGGTCTGCAGGTTTAAGGGTATGTGTGGTGCAGCGGGATAGGAATGGGCTGTAGTTTTTTTTTTTGTGGCTTTTTAACCAAGTGTGTTGCCTAAATGTTTGCACTATCCCTTTGATGTTGTGGGGTGTTAATTCCAGCTTCTCCAGCCCTGTTTGGGTGTAAGAATGAAAAGGGGTTGTTGCTTCCCTGACTTTAATGGTCTTCGTCATAATCGATGCTCACATCGACTATCTTGTCGATGATGTCGACTACGACCATCGACCCGATGTCGAGGCCCAAAGCAATCGCTCAACATAACTCTAAAATGGAATCCCTTTTGGCTGAAAAAAAAGGGTTCAAATTTAGTAGTGATGTGCGTTTTTGATATCGTCATGGGTCGTAGTCGATATAGTCAATTATCAAGACGATTTCCGATAGTCGATAATAGATTATCGCCGGTGACCATTAAAGTCTAAGGGAGAGAAACAACACCTTCATTCTTACACCCAAACAGGGCTGGAGAAGCTGGAATTAACATCCACAACAGTCAAATGGATACATGCTACATTTTAGGCAACACACTTAGGTTATAAAAGCCACAGAAAAAAAGTCATAGACCATCCCTGTCTTGTACCACAGTATGACCCAGAAATTAAAAAGTGCCAGAAGGCTGTAGGATTTGACCATGATTTTACTTGAACTGGACATTGAATATCCCTGTCCTGGAACGCAGAATGAGCCCCAAACCTGCATGACCCCAGATTAAAAAGTGCCGTAAAAAGGAGTCTTTCAACCACCATTTTAGTTTAACTGGATATAGACTATCCCTGTCCTGGGCCATAGCATGAGCCCCAAACCTGCATGACCCACAGATTAAAAAGTGCCGGAAAAAGGAGTCTTTCAACCACCATTTTAGTTTCACTGGACATAGACTATCCCTGTCCTGGGCCACAGCATGAGCCCCAAACCTGCAAGACCCCCAGATTTTGAAAGTGCCGGAAAAAGGAGTCTTTCAACCACCATTTTTGTTTCACTGGACATAGACTATCCATGTCCTGGGCCACAGCATGAGCCCCAAACCTGCACGACCCCCAGATTTAAATAGTGCCGGAAAAAGGAGTCTTTCAACCACCATTTTAGTTTCACTGGACATAGACTATCCCTGTTCTGGGCCACAGCCTGAGCCCCAAACCTGCATGACCCCCAGATTAAAAAGTGCCGGATAAAGGAGTCTTTCAACCACCATTTTAGTTTCACTGGACATTGACTATAACTGTCCTGGGTAACCTACATCTGTTCAAGTCTTCCTGTACCTCCCTTGTACAATTCAGAGGAATATTTGTATCAGCTAGCAAATTTCTGTATGGTAACATAAGTACAAGATGGGTCTTTCAACAAAAATGGCCTGTGTCAAAGTGAGAAAAACCTAATTTAATTGTGTATGCAGGCTAGGACTGGGCCGCCGGGGGACCAGTGAATCCCCCGGTGGGCCCCCCCGAGCCGCTGGGGGCCCCGGAGGCAGTGCGGTCGCTCCCCGGGGCCCGGCCGCGCATCCGAGCACTGGACGCCCGGGACCGGCGTCCCGCGCGCCCAGAGACCGACCCGGTAGCCGGGGACTAATGTCCCCGACTCCCGGGGCTGCGCGGGGTTTCAAGGAGCCAGCCCACTAGGCTGGGGCTCCGCTGATCTCCCTGGCACCCGGGAAGGGCGCAAGGCCTTAAAGCCTGCCGGGCCCCGGGCCCCTACGCTGCGTAGGCGGGGCTTGGGTACCCATTTCACCGGCCGAAAAAGCAGGACGCAGTAGAGGGTTTTTGGAGCTCGGGGAAGCATGAGGGGGGGAGCGGGTGCGAAGTAAGTGGGGTTTGTTTTTTTTTTAACTACCAAAGGGGGGTTTTCCTTTGGTCCCCTAAGGGGGGGCCCTGATACCAAGGGGCCCCCCTGGTACCAAAAGGGGGGCCCCCTTGCTAACGAAAAAGGGGGGGCCCATGGCTACGTTAAAGGGGCCCCCCCTTTACCCCCTTAAGGGGCCCCTGACAATTTTAAAGGGGGCCCGGGACTCCCTAAAGGGGGGCCCTGGCAAACCCTTAAAGGGGGGGCCCGGGCAAACCTTTTAAAGGGGCGCCCGGAAAAACCCAAAAGGGGGCCCGGGCTATTTAAAGGGGGGGCCCCTGACTAACAAAAGGGGGGCCCTTGCTACCAGAGGGTCCCTGACTCCCAAAGGGGCCCCCTGGCAAATTAAGGGACCCCTTGCAACCAAAAAGGGGGCCCCCTTTGGCAAACTTTAAGGGGGCTACCAGGGGGGCCCACTGGCTATTTAAAGGGGGGCCTTGGCTACCAAAAGGGGGGCCCCGGCTATTTTTAAGGGGGGGCCCGACTACCAAAAAATGGGCCCTGACTATTTTTTAAGGGGGCCTGACATTTTAAAAGGGGGCCCTGACTACCTTTAAAGGGGGGGCCCTTTGGGTACCTGGGGGGGGCCCCTAAAAAAACCCAAAAGGGTTTCCCCTTTTGCTACTTAAGGGGACCTTGGTACCTAAAGGGGGAAATTTTACTACTTTAAGGGGGGGCCCCAAAATATTTTAAAGGGGGGGCAGGGCCCAAAACCTTAAAGGGGAGCCCTGGTCCCAAAAGGGGGGGCCCTGGTTATTTAAAGGGGGGCCCCGGGATGCCAAAAAGGGGGGACCTGACTATTTGGGGGGGGCCCCTCTGACCCCTAAATTTGGGGCCCTAAACAAATTTTAAAGGGGGGCCCGGCCCAAAAAAAGGGGGGACCGGCTCCCAAAAAAGGGGTTTCCGGGGGGACTATTTAAAAAGGGTCCCCGGGCCTACCTAAAGGGGGCCATGACTCCCTTTAAAAGGGGGGCCCCCTTTTGGCTCCCCTTAAAGGGGCCCGGGTTCCAAAAAGGGGGCCCTGGCTCCCAAAAAGGGGGGCCCTGGAAAACCAAACCAAAAAAAAGGGGGGAAACCGGATTTCCCTGCACCTATTAAAGGGGGGGGGGGCCTGTTTTCCCCTGCACCACTGGGAAAGGGGGGGTTGGAGCTGACTTCTTGCCCCAATACTAAAGGGAGGCCCCCTTTTAACTACCTGCCTACTACCAAAAGGAGGCCCAAAAACTGCCAAATACTACTGCAAGGGAAAGCCCTAACTGCTTTTAAATACAACCAAAAGGGGCCCAAACCCCTGAATACTCCTGCAAAAACTCCAGGGGTTTTATTTCCTCCCCCCCCACCCCCAACCCCTTGGGGATAAAGGCGTCTAAGTTATGGCTTTTCCCTTTCTCCCCCCACCCCTTGGGCATTTTTTGAAACAGGGGGGGGGAAGGGGAAAAGAATGATAAAAAATTGAGGTTTAAAAAGATGTTTGTGTTTTAAATTTTTGCGGGGATGATTTGGTGGCCGGGCCCAAGTAATCAGGGGCGGTGTGGGAAAAAGGGGGATGCAGAAAAAAAGGGAAAAAGAACGACTCAAGAGAAAAAAACGACCATCATTTTTAAAATCCCGGTGATCCCTGTTTTCAGGGGGTTATTTTACTTCAATATGGACAGTGCTGTTTTCCATTTAAATTTTATTTTACCTGGGGCGGTTTGCTAAATCACTTTGTGGCCCTCTTTTTGGGTTTTTTTTGTTGTAGGAAATCCCTTTAGCGGGTTGTTTACCACAATGTGGCCCTCTTTTATGGGGGTTTTTGGGGGTTTAAAACCTGAGCTGGAGTAAAAAAACCTCAAAGTGGTCTCTATATGGTGGTGTTGTGGGGTTAATCTAAAGTGGGGGTTGACCTCCTATGTTTCTCTATATGGCGGGGTTTAGGTTATCCCTGAGCTGGTGCCCTAAACCTTTGGGGTTTCCTATAGGGGTTTTTTGTAGGTTATACATGAGCAAATTGTTGACCTCTATGGGGCTTTTAAAAGGGGGTTTTTTGAAAGGTTACCCCTAGCGGGTGCCCGCCCAATGTGGGGTTTTCCCAAATATGGAGTGTTTTGGTTATTTTGGGGCGTTGGTTTAGTGGCAGTGTACACTTGCCCCTGTTTGTAAAAGTGGGGGAACCCCTTTCCCCTGTGATGGGAGTTACACTTTTATTTTTTTGCTGGGTTTTTTTAATTTTAGAAGGTGGTGGGGTGCTTGCCCAAAGGGGTTTTTTTGAAATGTGTGGGGAAGGGGGGATATTGTATATGGGCCCGGGGTTTGGGGGATATGGATGGAGCTATTTTACCCCTTGTCTATGATAGGGCCAAGACAGACAGATATGTCCCATGACAGATATGTGCCCTCTCTTGCTATTGAACAAACCACAATACAGTTCTTTTTTGAAACACTGTATTATGTTTTTAAAAAATGGGGCGTTTAGGGTCCGAGGGGCCCGGTAATTTTTTTCATGACTTAGGGTGGGCCCCCCAAACAATTTCCCTGGGGGGCCCCAGCCCCCCCCAGTCCAAACATTTGTTTTGTTTACAGATAATAAAAGGGGGTTTTTTGAAAAAAACCTTTGAAATACACCTGCGGGTGACTAGAAAAGTTCTGTATTTTATTGTGATTTACAAAGGGGTTTTTTAAACAAAGCTGGGCTGCGCCAAATTTGAACAAAACCCAAATTTAAAATTTGGTGCCCGGATAATAAAATGTTTTTTGCACCTATTAAATTTCCACCTGGGGTTACTAAAAAAAGTTCGGGAAACCAAATTGGGTTAGTAAAAAAGTGGGCCCTTTGAAAAAACTGAGCGCCCAAAGTTGAAAAAAAAAAAATTAAAAACAGTACAGATGAAAAAGGTGAGTTTTGCCCCTATCAATACCCTGCTTTACTGGGAAAATTTTAATGTATGGAAATTTTCCCGAAATTTTGGACAAAAAGGCCACCGGACTATAAGGCGCATTAACATTAGCGCTTTAACATTGGGGCGCCGTTCATAAAAAGGCCCCACCACAAAAAGGGCGCCCCGGGCCCTTTTAAGGCGGGGCGCATTAAATAAAACAAAGTTCAAGGGGGAAACCCCAAACTTTTTTCCCAACACTTTCACAATAACTTTTAACTTGAAAAGTTGTAAAAAAATCAAAACCCCTTACAGAAATTTTTCAGTTCATTATCCCCCACAAACCCAACAAATTCTTCATTTTTCCGGGGGAAGGTTAAACTTTGCACGTTTTCTTCACCCCAGCATTCTCGGGCCCCCCCTCATAAATTTTTCTGAGTCAGTTTTCGTTGCTGCGGCTTAGCTCT
The DNA here is from genome assembly GCA_025379985.1 of Phyllomedusa bahiana. Taxonomy (NCBI): domain Eukaryota; kingdom Metazoa; phylum Chordata; class Amphibia; order Anura; family Hylidae; genus Phyllomedusa; species Phyllomedusa bahiana. The sequence continues at coordinate 106,446 of JAODAL010007404.1, forward strand.
TCGTGATGTTTCCCCCAGCCTTCTTGAAAGCTCGGGTGATACTGGGGGCTAAAACCCTTTCCCCCCGGAAATCCAGATCCACTTGCACATAGTGGCAAAATTTTCACGGCGTTGCCTCCCTTTTTTGGTAAATGTGGGGTTCCCCTTTTCTGTCATCCAATTCTCCCATGAAACTCGAATTTTTCCCTTTTAAAAAATGCCCTGTTGACACCAATATCTAGCGGTGGAGCTTTTTGGTTTTAAACCCCACCCGGAAGGGACAGCAAGCAGTGAAATTTGTTTTTTTCCCACTTGGGTTTTGACAGAATCCGTAAAAAGGGGAAAGCTGGAGTCACAGACCAATGGTTTTGGGGTTTGGGGAAAAAAAATCCCCCCGGGCTCTTGAAAAAAGACCTCCCTCAGAAAATTTCATCTTCTCCTCGTCCATCCACCCTTTTGGGTTAGCCTTGATGATGACACCACTGGAAACTTTTTTTGGGCAAGTCTTCCTTTTAAAAAAATGACCAGGGGTTTGGTTTTTTGGGCCCTTTAAACCTGACAGGCAAAAAACCCACAGTAAAAGGGAGGACTTCCCATGCCCCTGGGGTTTATTTATAAACCGTTTTGGCCCCTGTTTTTCAAAAAACGTTGTACAGGGATATCAAAAGTGAGGGGGCCCCTAAATCCATGTTAGTGATTTGTTTGGTGGTTTATTTTTTCACTTATTTTGGGTCTGCAGTGGGGGGGAAAAGGGCCCCGCTTCTTTTCATAATCCTTTGGAAGCTGCTGGAAAGGACAGTTTTTTCTGGGGGCGGTTTGGGAAAAGGTTTTCCCCTCCTTTTCAAAAAACGAAAGAAACCTTGAAGGACCACCTTGAAATTCCTTGTTTCCCAGAATTGGCGTGAAATGCTGGGGGTTTTGAGTCAAATAGAAAGGGGAACCCTTTTAAAAGCGCGCTTCTCGTTCAAAAAAACCCATTTTTCTAGTTTTTTTTCCTTTCCAGGGGGCCCAAATTGCTTTTTTTTTCCTCTGAAAATCGTTTGGTCTTCTTAACCTGGCGCAGGGCATCTTCTTGTTTCCTCCCTTTCCCAAACCAAAGATTCATTAATGTTGAATTTCCCCGGGGGCATGTTTCTATTTCCATGCTCTACTGATGTTTAATAGTTTTAAAGATAAAATCGCATCAAAAGATGTCTCTTAACAGGAGGCATTTTTTCGGGGGAGTGGGTATAAAAAAATGTACAGTACGGTATTAATTCAAGACAATGTTGAAACACAGATATTCTGCACACAGAGTGTTCGTATCACCGCACTTTGTCACGCTTCAGGGCTAGGGGGAGGAAAAAGGCCATTTTTCATTTTTTTATTTCCAAAATTGCCGCCGCGGAAATTTCACGCAATCGGCGGATTTACAATGGTCCTGCCCCTTTTTTGTGCCTTTTTTCGCGGCTGGAATCACCCGCTGTAAAGAAAGGGGTTTTAAATCCCGGGGCGAAAAAGCGCCCGGGCACTTAAAATTTTCAAAAATGATTTGCAACTTTTTTTGTAAAATGAAAAACGGGCGTAATTTTCTAAATTTTAAATCGTTTTAAAAAACAGTTGCAAATAGTTCCAAATCAGTGTCACTTTAAATTTTTTGCGGTAAAAAACGTTTGAACAAAGACTGAAAAACGAAAATGAAAGTGAAGAAATTTAAATTTATATATTAAAACGCACCGGACTATAAGGGGGCACTTTCGATTTCTTAGAAAAACTTTGGCTTTTTTGTGCGCCTTATAATCCCAAAAAATACGGGGAAGTAAAAAAGATGGGGGTTTCAACAAAAAATGGGACGCCAAAGTGAACAAAAAACCCAATTAAATTGTTTAGGATTAAATAAAACGGGGGGTTTTTTTTCACCTAAAGAAATACAACCCGCGGTGACTAGAAAAGTTTTTTTTTTATTGTTATTTCAAAAATGGGTCTTTGAACCCAAAAATGGATGGTAAAAAATGAAAAAGGGCCTAATTAAAATTTTGGGAAAAGGGAGACTTGCAAAAAATCAAAAACCCGCCCAGCTTTAAAAGTGGGGCTTAACTTTAAATTCCCAAAAAAATAAAAAAATGACGTTTCAGAGGTTAAAAAAAGGCAAATAAAACAGCCTTTCGCGTTTCGGGGGCACTTTTGGGGCCCCTTTTTTCAACTTAAAAATCTTTTCTACAACTGGTTTATTTTAAAAAGAGGGTTTTTCCCGTAAATTTACAAAATTAAGGGCCCCAGACTATTAACCCTGTAATGACATTTAAAAAACAACTTACCACTTATTCGGGCTACTAAACCCTTTTTTTGAAAAAAAATTGGGAGGCAAATTTAAAAACCTTAAACTGTTTGGGTAAAGAAAAAGTTGAGGGCCCGTTTAGGGGTGGAGACTGGCAGCAAAAGGTCAGGCTCCGTGAAGCATTTTGGATATATGAGCTTCAAATAAGAATACCGACAGATTAAACTTTCGGAATGACCTTGCTTATATTTATTAAGTGATTAAGAAGTACTTCATATAGTTGATGTTAATAAATGGTTATATTGTATTGCATTAATCAGCAATGGTAAATGAAATTTTAAATGTCACATTAGTTTTAGGAATTTACAGGGTTAATAGTCTGTGACGTAATTGTCACGTGACAGGAAACCCTCTATTTAAATCATACAGTTGTAGAAAAGACTTTAAGCTGTGAACAAGGGCCACAGTGCGCCCGAAACGCGTAGGCTCTTTTACTGCCATTTTTATACCCTCTGCACGTCATGTTTATGTTTTTGCAATAAAGTAAAGCTCCACTGTTACCTCGTGCTGGATCGCATTTTTAGCAAGTCTGCCTTTCAGTATTTGTCCTGCGACTGAGGACTAGCATCTGTGCAAACCAGGCTGGAAAGGAGCGAAAGGAATCCCACAGGCGCTACATGTGGCAATCAAGGTGAGCCCTGGAACTGTTTTTGTTCTAATTAAATTGTGTATGGATAATAAAAGGTGAGATTTGCACCTATCAAATACTCCTGCAGTTACTAGAAAAGATCTGTATCCTAATATTAGTACAGGCTGCACAAAATACAAGCTAATATTTCACCAAAAACTGGCCAAAAACTGTTAATAAAAACCCATTTCAATGCAGGGTCAAAGCAGAGTCTCCTTTCAAAAGCCTGCCTGCCTGCCAGCCTGTCTGTCTGTGTTCGCCCGCACCCCTCCTTGCCCCCCCTCCTCCGCGGCTGTCAGGCAGATCTCCTCTAAAATTCTATCTAATAATAAAACTGAAATTTCTAATTACTCTATTTTTTTTTAATTTTTAAACGAATTTTTTTCAAAATTCTATTGGTCATTTCGCCGAATTTCCGACAAAATTAATTTCGGTCCGAATTATTCGGAGAATCCTTTAAAAAACGCTTTTCCAGGCTGCACAGGCCTGCGGGGTGCTGTAGAAACGTTGTCCCATGCTTAAAATATGCAGAGGGGAGTTGGGTTTTTGGTTTCATGCAATTTTGTGTTTTAGTATGACAGAGTGACTGCCGCCGCTTTAGAATCGCTTCCTATAAAATTCCCCCGGGCACTTAAGGGGGCAAAAAAAAACCCAAAAAAAGAAGGGGGAAATTAGCTGATAAAATTTGCCAGCGAAAGCTGGAAAAAAACAAAAAAGGAATCAGGTGGCAAAATGTGACAGAGTGTGGAGGTGGATGGGGCACCAACGCATGAGGTCAGAGAATGGCACAATGACTTCTGGGGTGGGAAAAAAGGAGTAGGCCCCAATGGCACAAAAGACCAGTGTGGGTTCAGCGCAGCCACCGCAGCAGCTGAGGTCAACGTGGCACAATGCTTTGAGGTGGCAAAAAAAAAGGGGTGGCCACAGAGTGGCACTGACAGAGTGTGGGGGCCGGCAGCGCACAGGGGTCAGACAGTGGCAAATGTTTTTTGGGGTGGATAACAGATAGGCCCAGAGTGGCACAATGACAAAGTGGAGGTGATGGCAGCACGCATGAGGTCGACAGTGGCACAATACACGTGTGTAGGTTACGGCAGCAGCCACAGCAGCAACTGAGGGCAGGGAGTGCCAAGGGCTTGGAGTGGCAAAAAAAATTTGGGACAATGACACAGTGTTTAGGGAAAAAGGGAGGAGCAGTCGACAGTGCACAATGACTTCTGGAAGGGCAAAAAAGGAAAGGCCCCAGAGTGGGACAATGCGAGGGTGGAGGTCACGGGGAGAGCCCGCAGAGGTCAGACAGTGGGACAAAGACATTCTGGAGGTGGGAAAACAGAAGTAGGCCCCAGATTGGCAAAAATGCCGTGTGGATATCACGGGACCCAACGCAGCAGCAGCATGAGGTATAGAGTGGCAAAAATGACAGAGCGGGGGGTGACGGCAGCAGCAGCAAAGAGGTAAGAGTGGCCAATGACAGGTGTGGAGGTGGGGGGGCCATACAGCCCCCGGTAAGATGGTCTTAGGGAGAAAACTGGAGCAGATGTGTGGATCAGGGGGTGGCAGAACAGAATATTACTGAGGCGGTAGTTTTAACCCAGACTCATTTTTCACAGTTTGGGTGAGGGGTCCCGGGGTGGGTGTATTGGGCGCCTAAGGCATTGGGGGGGGAAAACCCGGGGGATCCATCCCGGGGGCCTTTTGCAAAGGTAAATTTCCCATTTCCCTGGGAAAAAAAGGGGGGTTTCCCTTGGGGTAACGATGGCCCCCCCCCCCTGAAAACCCGCTTGATGCCCCACAGCGGGCCGGGGACAGCTTCCACGTCAAACCCCAAATTGGGGGCCCCACATCCCGTTTGGCTGCCCAGTAGTCCAGCGGGTCTTCTAAAAGGGGTGGGAGAGGTGTCCAAATAAGGGCCAACCCCGTTTGGTTTTGGGTCGTCCGGTTTTCCCGCTGCTGTTTTCTGGCGATCCCCCTCACTTGGGGGGTGAAGGAAGTGCTCATCAGTGATCCCGACTTAGGGTTTCGCTGATGGGGGGCTTTGGTTTCTGCTCTGACACCCCCCCCCCCTTCCCCCGGCAACCCCGGGGAATAGTTCCTGGGGTGAAGAACCCCCCGGTTTTGACCCCCGTCAGAGGAGGGCCGAAGGCAAAATTTGGCCCCCGGCCCCCAACTGCTACGGAGGGGGGGTTTTCCCCCCCAGTATTTGAGTTTTTCCTTTCCTCTCAAGTGGGAAAAAGGCTCCCTTTTTTTGGAAAGGGGAGCGAGGGTCCCATTTGGGGTGGGAGCCGAAGTTTATCCCTCCCCTTTCCGGGGGGATATTCGGCTGTTTACTAGCCCGGAAACATAAAAATGCTGGGCCCCATCTGCACAAGTGACTCCCAGGGGCGCCCCCCCCATTCCCTGTTTTATGCCCATGGTTTCTTGGGGGTCATCTGCCCCCGTTTTCCTCATTTTCCATCTAAACCCCCTTCCCGTGCTCCTGTCCTCCTCTTTTACCCGGGGAGAAAATCCCTTTTAATTTTACAGACAATGCTTTCTCCCAATTCCTCCTCCTCCCATTTCAGTCCCACCGGGGTCTTTGGGGCCCGAGGGTGTGGGCGCCCCCTCTCCCGTCCCGTCCCCGACGATTTTTTAGGGATCTGTTCCCGGAATGAAAAGTTTGGGAAAGAAAGTTTTCATCCCGAAAATCCTGGCAATGGGCAAATAAAGTTGGGCCCCCTCGAATGGCCCCAACAAAGGCCGGGGTAAGCATGAGCGGCCCCTGGCTGACATCAAAGTTAAACGGGGGGTAATCCTGTCCCCCTGGATTTATTTTAAAAAAAAAGTTAAAAGGCCTTTCTTTGTTCATGTTGGGCCAAAATTGGGAGGTGGAAAATTCCCAAAGGGTGGGGAAAAAACGCTTTTCAAAAGGGGGGGTTGGGGGAGGCCCTTTTGCCGCGCCCAATTTTGGGGGGGTGCCCTGGTTTTAGGAATGGGAAAATGGGGCATGCACGGTTTTTTGGGCCCTTTTTTAGAATTTTCTGAAAAGGGTGGGTTTGGGAAGGGCTTCAGGAACCTTTTCACAACAGTTGAACACTGGCCCCCAAAAGGGCGCATGGACCATCCCTTTTGGTGCAGCGGGAACCCCTTTGGGGGGTTCCCCCATTTTTTCTGTTCCCCCTTGGTTCCCATTTGGGAAATTGGCCGGGAAAAAAGGGAAAACCCCAAAAATTGATTTCTTTGGGATGGCGGGGGCAGTTCCTCCCCGTGGGGGCTTTTTTTCGCCGAGGAAAACCCCGGGGTTTAAAAATGGCGTGGCAGCCGTGCCCTACCAAAGTGGTTTTGTTTGGGGCCCGTATTGTGGAGGGTGAGATGGTGGTGGTGATGGTGGAGAAGGTGGTTGGACATTGGCGCAGGAGCAGCAGTTCTGACAACGTGGAGGATGGAAAGCGGCGTCTCCTGTCCAAGTTGTTGGTGTGCCTGGGCAGGAGACACATTCACCAGTGGCGTAATGGGACATGTATGCCCTGACCGTAGTTACAGCTCCAGCGTCGCCGCGCTGCCGTTTGCACCTTGGAAACAACCGATAAGCTCAAGACGGACCACCTTCTGTGTCTACATATTTATTAACGTGCTCGGTACTGCCTTTTTGGAAAGAAAATTACGGCTTGGAACTCTCCATCTCGGCTCGGCAACAGCCATATGTTCTACTGAACGGTTGTAGAGTCCACCATTGGAAAGGGTCGGGTCTGCAATTACCAACAAATTGGACAGGAGGCACGGTCAGCTGCTGCACCTTAGGATGGTTGGACGCATTTACTGTTGTCTCTTTGCAATCGCCTCGCTGAAGACTGCTGGCGCCATGACTAGAGAGGAGCAGGTGCTATGGACCCGGGTGTCCTGGGAGATGATGTCAAAGTGAAAAGAACTGCTCCTTCTGCAGAGGTGGTGGAGCCTTGACTGGCTGCAATGGCGATGCGTGGCCATCTGGGGCACTGCTGCTGCTGCTGTTGCTTGCGGCAGCAGGATGGGATCACCACTCTGAGCTACATTTCTCCAGGCCACACCGGGTGGATCGTTGACGCTAGCATGTGTTGACGCAGGGCCGTGTGCCAACTAGCTCCTGGCCACGCTTCACTTTCTGCCCACAGAATCTTACATATACCCATATTCGGCTCTTACGGTGTCTTAGCAAAGAACTGCCACACTGCCAAGTATTCCGATTTTACCGCCAACGCCCGCTTTGAGTTACTACTGACAGCGCTGAGCTCCTCTGTGCCGCTACTTTCTTGGACCTGCGAAGCGGGTTTTTACCCGTGGCCGCTTGGCTCACCGACTCACCACTGTGATATACTGCTGACTCACTTGGCACTACGACCCACTGGTGGCTGCGCTGCTGATGGACGCGCAGCTGACGCCCTCTTCTCCTGACGATGATGAGCCTTGCCTCACACGGCTCCAAGTGCCGGTCGGCTACATCATCATCTATTTGTGTTTTCATGTCACTGCTGTCCTCATAACGGTTAGGTATGACGAGGCTGACCTCTCCAAAACATGACCTCCATGCCTCTCTCCACATCTTTACTTTGCCGGCTTACTGCAAGATGCAGGGGATATTGCCACATTTATTCGCTGCCAAAGTAGCTGCTGGATGCCCTCCTCAAAATTGTTCATCCTCGCTATTTAGTGGCGCTGAGCCCAGACCACATAGTGATCTCTGGTGAGGGAAAAAACCGGGATGGGACAGAGGCAGGGAGGACAGGGAGGGCCGCTGACCCGCTCCCGGGCCATGCTCAACTAAGGTTGTGTCTGAGCGGTTCCCACGACTCTTGGCTGGGGTTGTCAGATGTCATCTGGGAGGAAGAAGATGGGCCTAGTCAACCAATCAAGAAACCCTGGGTTGTGAACAACACACGGACCGCTAGATGACAGCAGCAGTTGTGGGACCTCACGATTGTGACCCCGCTGCGACGTCGCTTTGCTGTGCTGCGACTGGGCCTGGTCCAGGAATGTTAGGTGTCACTGCACTGCAGGTGCAGAGCTGCCACCTCTTGTCTGAATAATGTTTGTTCTAAAATGTACAGACCACTGTTTGATTGAGATATCTGTAAATGATAAATTATACACCTGTTTTTGACTCCCATGAACCCAGATAAAGCTTGGGTAACCTTGGTTATAAATTGCGCTCCACAATGGCCAGGAAAATCTACTTGTATGTGTCGTTTTAAATAAACACTGTGTGTTTTACTAAATGTAAAACACAAACAGCTTAATGTAACCTTCGGACATGAATTAGGCTACAGGGGAATAATGTATATATTTTGGCGTTGAAAAAGACTGTTTATTTTTGTAGCACACCAGCAAAACAAACTTAATTAACACCTGGATGTAACTAGCGCCCAAAGGAATTGAGCGCACAAACTAGTCTAGCTTTGTGCTAGAGTCGCTTGTTACAATTGGTGTTTTCTACGCCACACAACCAGAGATACCGTTGTTAATTAACCTTCGAAAAATGAATTAGGGATACAGGAAAAAATGTATATATGTTGGAGTTGAAAAAGACGGTTTATTTTTGTCAGCACACCCAGCAAAAACAAGCTTAATTAACCCCTGGATGTAAATTGCGCAAAGAATTGAGCCGCACAAAATAGTAGCTTTGTAGCGGCGTTACAATTGCGTTTTTCTACGCCACACAACAAGAGGATACAGTTGTTAATGAACCTTTGCTTGTGAAAGTTAGGCTACAGGAAAAATGTATTATTTGGCGTTGAAAAAGACGGTTATTTTTGTCAGCACACCAGCAAAACAACGCTTAATTAACCCACTGGATTGTAAATTGGCCAAGAATTTTGCCGCAAATAACTAGTAGCTTTGTAGCGTTTACAATTGCGTGTTTTCTACGCCACATAACAAGAGATACAGTTGTAATCTAAACCTTTGCTTGTGAATTAGGCTCAGGAAAAAATGTATATATTTTGGCGTTGAAAAAGACGGTTTCTTGGGGTCAGCACACCAGCAAAAACAACGCTTAATTAAACCCTGGATGTAAATTGCGCCAAGAATTGGAACCGCACAAACTAGTAGCTGTTGTAGCGTGTTACAATAGGTGTTTTTCTATTGCCACACAATCAAGGATACAGTTGTAATTAACCTTTGCTTGTGAATTAGGCTACAGGAAATATTTATTATTTTGCGTTGAAATAGACGTTTCTTGGGGTCAGCACACAGCAAAACAACGCTTAATTAACCGTGGATGTAATTGCGCCAAAGGAAATGAGCCGCACAAACTAGTAGCTTTGTAGCATGTTACAATTGGTGTTTTTACGCCACCAACAATGAGATACAGTTGTATATTAACCTTTGTTGGTGAATTAGGCTAATCGAAAAATGTATATATTTTGGCGTTGAAAAAGACGGTTTATTTTTGTCAGAATACCAGCAAACAACGCTTAATTAACCCCTGATGTGTAAATTCGCACCAAAGATATTGGCGCCGCACAAACTAGTAGCTTTGTAGCGTGTTACATTGCGTGTTTTCTATGCCACACTTATCAAAGAATACAGTTGTAATTAACCTTGCTGTGATAAGGCTAAGGACAAATGTATATATTTTGGCGTTGAAAAAGCACGGTTTATTTCTGTCAAGCACACCAGCAAAAAACGCTTATTAACCATGGATGTAAATTGCGCCAAAGATTTGAGCCGCACAAACTAGTAGCTTTGTAGCGTGTTACAATTGCGTGTTTTCTAAGCCACACAACAAGAGATACAGTTGTAATTAACCTTTGCTTGTGAATTAGGCTACAGGAAAAATGTATATATTTTGGCGTTGAAAAAGAAGGTTTCTTGGGAGTTTCAAGCACACCAGCAAAACAACGCTTAATTACCTGGGAGTAAATGCGCATAGAATTAGAGCCGCAAAAATGAAGTGGTATTTGTATTGTAAAAACGTGTTTCTTTAAATGAATACATACAGGAACTGGCTTAGATCCACTTGGATATTGAATGTTTTATGGCAGCTGCAGTGCCCCCACGCACACTGGATTTCAGATCAAATACCCAAAAATTAGAAATAGAACATTAGAGAACAGTCTCTGAGCAAAGCTGAGACACCCCACAACAAAATCGCTGTATAAAAATCAATTCTTCAGTAAGAGCTATCTGCCGCTGGGGGGGGGTGGGGGGGGGGGGGTGGGGGGGGGTGGGACGCACCTTCCCTGATCAGTACAGTGAGAGCGGTATGAGCTTCCCAGCGTCGCGGCACCGGTACTTATATTGTGCGTGACGTCACAGAATCCAGCCGGTCTATGATTGGCTTCACCTATGCACATGTCATGCAGCAATGGCCCTTCTTCCTCCAGAGTGGCTTGCCCCATGTAGCGCCATGTGCTCGCAGCCATTTTATCAATCAAATAGCACACTTCGTTCACCCAATGTACCCAAATTCGACTTTCATTCCGAACCGAAGTTTTCCTGAAATTCTAAACGAATTTCCACTTCATTAGAATCAATTCGCCCATCTCTACAGATAATATCACACTCTTTAGACTTGGATACCTCAACTTAGCCAACAGAATCACATCCTACCATCATGCCTAACAGGCTTAAATATGTTTCACTGTCCACAACAGTTTAAGACACATCAGCAGGCTTAAATACACCTGCCTCCCAGTGGGTATCACACAACAAGGAACAAGTTCTATTCTGCACTGATGAGTGTAGCTGTGTGGGAAGTTCATGGAAGAGAGTATCCCACATTGTAGGCTTGGGACGCAACACCTCGGCAGATAGTATCACACCCTATAGACTAAGATACATCAACTTGGCAGACAGCATCACATTCTATAGGTTTAGATATAACCACTGAGGCTGTCCCACCCAACAGTCTGAGGTACACTGACATTACGCACAACAGGCTGTGATACACTTTCAGACTTAGATACATGGGCACTTCCTACAACAGACTTAGATACATCCTCCACAGGTTCTGGGTTAACCTTGATAGGAAAAGGAGTAACATGGTGGGACTTCCTGCTACCCAAATGGGTTCCTGGCAATACATTAGTGGGGATGATATCAGGGATCCCCACTTCTTTAAATCCTCAATGTCTTGGGACATGTTTCATAAAAAGACATGATAAAATAACATGATAAAAGCACTTTACCATGGTACATCACGCACAATATTAATATACAAAACCGTTAACCATCTGGTATTACAGATTTGACCCCAGAGGTTAATTTTTCTCACAGTCTCAGAATTCTTAGAATTATCTACCTTTTTGCAGTTTTATTCTCATTCTTCTCCTCTTTTTCGGTGAAAAGCTGTACAAATTAGATTGGCTCATCACCTTTAAGAAATTTTAAGGACGTCAAGCAATGATAGCATACCTTCCAACTTTTTGGATAGTCAAAAGGGAACACTTCTGACTTATTGTAAAAAATATATAATTTTATGGTCCAAATTGCAACAAACTATATTATATAATATAAATTGTATATTATATAATATTATATAATATAAATTGTTGTCCTATGTGCAGTTAGGAGCCAGAAAGATGCTTTTTTTGGGGGCAATATAGTAAGTTTATTGATGTAAATTGTTTTAGTCAACATGAGGGACATTTAAGGAGAAAAGTGGGAGATAGGGATGTGGGTAAAAAATAGGAACTGTCTCTACCATGCACTGGAATGAATGGGTACAATGGGGCTAAGCTGCCCAACCAGGCCAAATCACCAAAACAAAAGAGTCTCTGTGCTTGTGTAGACAAAGTGAGGGTCATGCCACGTCATTCTGGTGACATCGTTTCCAGAGGTTCAGACTCACACCGTTCAAATGAAGGATAACAAAACAAAAAATATAAAAAAAAAAAAAAAATAAAAAAAAAAAATTAATAAAAAAAAATAAATTTAAAAAAAATAAAAATTTTAAAAAAACCATCAATGTTCATTAAAAAACTTCATTGTAAATGAAAATGACCTGCAATACCTGGAAGGTAACAGTCTCGTTAAAGCACTGGCTCTTTTTCTAGGCAATTTTTAAAAATAGTTTACAAGCCCCAGGGCATATGTCATGTTGTTATGGATATACAGGTGTCAATCCTTTTGGTCACCATGAGCAATGATGCAGACCACGCCACAGAGCGGAGTCTAAGGACCCGCTGAAACTCACCAGAGCCTGCCAGAAGATGGGATGGGCTTGCGGCGGGCTCCGGTGAAGACTGTGGGCTGCTTTAGACTCCGCTCCCTGGTGTGGTCTGCATCTCCATTGCTCCCAGTGACCTTGCGAGGATCTACACGCACTCCACCTCATGACACATGTACTTCATCTATTGTCTAATTGCTCTTTTAATTGTCCCACAGTTTTTCCTTTTGGTGTAATAAATTAATAAATCAGTGAATTAAGCTAAATTCTCTAAAATACACTTCTTTAGCACACTCCGTGTTCATCCAAAAAAAAGTAAAAACATAAAATTCAGCAGTCTAGCTGTAATAACCAAAAAGCATGGATTTAAAAATAGAATAATAACCTTGTTTTACTTGGTGAGAAGGTCTATAGAGCAGATATTGTTTTCGAAATAAATAGGCAATAAATATAATTTTCCTCTCATTACGGCAGACTTCGATGCTATTAGAAGTAATACATTTTTAATTAATGTAAAAATGAATATAAGAAATAAGGTTGTCATAATTGTAATTAAATTGAGACCTTTATGAGTACTATTCATGTAATACTGCATTATTAAGAAAGGTTCTGTGTGGGCGGATGAGTTGGAGGAGGAAGTGGTCTATTCTAGGATCTATATATAGTAGAAAGCCACTCGAGTTCCATTACTACCCTGTTTCCCCGAAAATAAGACAGTGTCTTATATTAATTTTTGTTCCTAAAGACGAGCTAAGACTTATTTTTAGGGGATTTTTTTCTATGAACAATAATTCACATTTATATTTGGACAAAACATCAACATGTATTAATACACTGTAGTCATGTCATCGCAAACATCAGCATAAGCAGCCAAACTCTGAATCGCATGAAAAAAAGCACTATGTCTTATTTTCGGGGGTGTCTTATTTTCAGGGAAACAGGGTACTATAAGAGGTATTAAGTGATACAGTGGTATGTTCATAGACATGGCCAGGAGTTTTTGGAGAACTGTATGGCTCCAGGTGATATTTGTATGTAGCTAAGCTTTATAGTACATAGATGTAGGCACTTTGTGCTGTAATTTGGTGCTTAGTGTGTTGCCTTTTTGGAAATATTGTACCCCAGACGCAATGCTCCAGTGGAAAATATCTTAGCAATATAGAATCCAGGGGCAATATACTAGTATATAAGATAACAAAGTATAATCACTGTGAAAGGAAGCATTATGTGTATTGGATGTTGCAGCGAAAAATTACCATGTCAGGCATCAGTAATTCTTTCCCTGAGATACTGTACACTGAAACATCTGAGCAAAGGCCTAGTACTATACCTGAAGGATAGGAGAGAGCCTCATTCCCAAGAAAGAGAAACACTGTGTGTCCACTGCAGAGTGTCTTAAAGGGAACCTTTCACATATTTTATGCTCCCCTTGCTGAGGACAGTACAAGCTAGTGTCAGACATGCTGCTTCCAATGCTGTATCCCTTATTCTGTAAGATGCTATAGTTTCAGAGCATTTAACGCTCAAATCTGGCAGTTTGCTGCCGTTCTGTCAGAGAAGAGTCTACTTAATTCATTAACAGGTGTTAGCCCCGCTCATCAATGGTAAGCCCTGACTCACAACAGATTCAACCTTTTAGGGTCCATCCACACGGCATGGTTTTTTGGTCGGATTTTCAGATGGTTTTTGGATTTGGAAACTGTCTGAAAACCGACAACAAACGATCCCCATAGAGTTTAAAAGAAAATCCAATCAGTAGTCTACACTGAATGGAATTTCAGCCGCCGCTGGGCGCTTCTAATGCCTGTTCATGGGCTCTTCTCTGGCAGAGCAGACTACAGACTGCTAGAGTTGAGCATAACAATCCTGAAACTACTGCATTTTACAGAAGACGGGGCACAGAGCTCTAAAAGAGTAAAGTCTGTCAATAAGAAATATAAACAATCTCCTGTGCTGCTGATAAGACACAGAGAATGTGATATCATATAGATGGCCATGTTTTCCAGTGATCTGTTGTAATAGCTACATAGAGAACTATGCTACTATGTAAGGGTTCCCAACTTTTGCTACCAAGTCCCCCCCCCCCTCCCCCTCCCCTCCCGCCCTCCGCACTCGCACCTATTTTCTGAACTCAAAAATAAGATGTAGTGAGTGATATTAGAGAGACTGCCGAGAGAGAGAGAAGGGGAAGCAACTGGTCTAGGTATATGTACCGCGCGCTATTACTGGCCAGAAAATGAGTCACTTTACTTGTAGTCCTGACTGTGGCTGGTTTCTCCTGTTGCAGCACCAGTCAGAGGAGAAAAATATAGTGTAAAAGTCAATAAAAAAATTAAGCTCACAAAAAATGTGTTTTATACTACTTTTTATAGAAAAAATTATAATCTCAATGCTGACGGGACGGGATAAAGACCTATTTCGATAGAAAGACAAAAGTTATATTTGAATTGCTGCTTTTTCATTTCTTTACTTTTCTATTTGTGGGATGAGATACCTGGTGCCATTGTATTTACTTTATTATTTACTTTTTTATTAAAGTTTATTTCTGAGACATTGAGTAATTGAAAAAAAAATGCCAGAGGTGTGTTTTTTGTAAGTATTATAATGCGGATAAAGAAAGGTTATTTTAAACAATAATTATGTTTTGTTTTTTTTGTTTATATATTATATAATTTTTTATATATATATATATATATATATATATTATATTTATATATATATATATATTGTGTTAAATGCAAAAGAGGGTTTGAACATTTAATGTCAGAAATTTCTTCACCCTTAATGTTTAACTTAAGGGGGTTGTTTCATTACATAGATTCATCTTACCTTAGTTCTGTTTTCAATTTCATTTTTGAATTTGGTGTTTACTGGCTTTACTAGCTTCTACTGTCCTCCGGTGATGAGCTGCTGAGGACACCAGGTCTGTAGCTATAGCAACCAACATTGGCAGCCTGATCAGGAGAGATCAAACAGGTTTGTAGCTATAGCGACCTGAGGAGCTGATGCAGCCCCTACAAGAGGGGATATCTAGTAATAGGTAGACCCTGCTAATGGAAACACTGCAAAGTGACTTGTGTTTGCAAGAACTTTAATATAAAAAGCATTCCCTGTAGTGAGACAATTCCTTTAAGATGTGTTTGCTTGTGCAAAATACTTGCAGTTTATGTCAAATCTCCTCTAGGACAATGTAATAGAAGTATTAACGTGGTTTGGAGGCCAAATAGCACCCTGCAATTACTTCATGGGGGGGTTGATCAGGTGACAGGTGGAGCTCCCTCACCCCAACTCTTTATGGTTACATTGTATGTAAGAATACGTCAGCTTTTATATATATATATATATATATATATATATATATATATATATATATATATATATATATATGCTTATTATGTATATTTTTCCTTATGGCTAAGATCCTCCCTGTCCCTTATCAGTTAAGTTTCTCATCTGTGTCATTTTTCCCGTTCCAGTGCATCCCTTATATGAAAGAAACTGCATATTCCGGATGAGTTTCCATCAAGGCATAGAAAATGTTTACTGTTATGTCTTTCCCCTGTTAGTCTGTGCTTCTTTTACTGTAATTCATGAAAATATCCTGACTTGCCAAATAGATGCTGGATATTCTGAACATTATGAATGTTCAAGTCGGATTGCATTGCATAGCACATAGGTGGTCACCTACAAATACCATGGCTTGTACAGCACCCTGGAATTAATGTTGCTTTAAAATAAATAATAATAGAAATAGTGCTATTAAACCCATGCTACTGATCCTACTGATAACCAGGGATCATGTAAAGTCACTATCTCTGAATATTATGTACAGGAGCACAGAAATAGCTGATGTGGGTTCATATTAAGAACTTTGACCTATAATGTATCTGTTTCCAAAGCCTTGCTCACGTTTACTTTATTAAACTTAGTCGCGCGCTCATATATTTATATTCTATTTGATTAAGTTACATTAGTTGATGTATTAACAACACTGGTCCTGCCTACATAAGCACTAGTCCTGTCAGCACTAGTCATGTCAGCACAGAGCTAAATGACCCGTTTAGTAGCCGTCAGCATGTATTTACCTGCTCAGCTTCCAGCGTCTAGGGAGCAATGCTCTGCACCTGCATCTGCTGATTTGGGTCCACACCCAGAGAGACAGTCTGCTGGAGATCCTTTGATTGACAGTTCTCAAGCTACTCTGGATAGAGGGCCTGTCACGCGAGCCAATAGGAGGGCCCGGAGACTGCTCCAATCAGCTATGGGTGCAGTATCCGGGCACTCCATTTAAACCTGATGAAATCTCCAGGCTTTTGCCTTTCATTGCCGTTATTTGTTACCCTGTTTTCTGATGTACAGGACCTCTGCTTGTTATCTGACCTCGGCTTGTGTTCTTTGTACCTCGTTCCTGATCATATTTCTGACCCTGGGCTCCTTTACTTCGTTTATCTCTTTGGTTCTGTTTTGTGGCCTGACATTACTGATCTGTTGCTGACCTGGACTGTCTGACAATTCTTCTTCCTGACGGCCCCAGCACCTTAGCAGCGCAGGGACTGTCACCCAGTTGAAGTCTGCTGCCTAGGGCAGCACGTCTAGTAGACAGGGACAGTGGGCTGGGCTCCAGTTAGGACTCATTGTACCTCCCTTAATGTTACAGCAGTTCTGTCTTTTCTTGATCCCTAGTAGCTTTCTCAGTGCAACTGTTTTTCTAGGGTTCCTAAAGATTCTGACCTTTTTTTTTTTTCTACATGATCAACACTTCTTCGGATTTGTTTTGTTTGCTTTGTACATCATCAGTCATTTTGTATTTTGCAGAGTGTTTATCTTTTTAATTCTCAATGGTTAAAGCTGAACTCTCAGATTTGTATATTTAACTACCTTTTTTGTAATTTTTTGCCCTCTTAACAGGAGGCATAAGTCATGAATATGGGCATAACTATAGTTCTAGCAGCCATAGCAACCATTTTCTGTATGACAATCAGTCTCTCATAATTTTAGAGAAATGTTGGCCGACTCTTCTTTATAATGATACAGTTCATTGAGGATTGTGGCCATTCATTTATGCACAGCTCTCTTAAGGTCTTCACAGCATTTCAGTTTGGGTCAGTGGTCAGGGCTTAGGCACATTTGGTAGTGTTTTTGATATAATTGTCTTGTTGCATGACCCAGTTTCTGTCAAGTTTTAGCTGTTGGACTCTAGAATACTTTGGTATACAATGGAGTTCGTGGTTGGCTCAATGGCTGCAAGGTGCCTATGTCCTGTGGCTGCAAAACAAGCCCAAATCATCATACCTTCACCATTGTCGTCGGCAGTAAATATGAGGTGTTTGTACTGATGAGCTGTCTGTCCAAAGAACATTGTTGGGGTTTGTTCAGATGTAACTTTACAAATTCAAGCAATGCTGCCATGTTCTTTTTAGTATTTCTCCTGACACAATAAATCAAAACATAGCCCACACTCGGCTACATTTCTCCATTTACCCCTATGAAGTTGCTGCGGCTGCATTACAGTGTCTGCCGGGGTACCTTGTTTCCCAGACCTCCAATGGACACAGCGAATGTAGGCAGAAACTATGTGTGAACCCATCCTAACACCTTCTGCCTCACCTGAGAAGTAACACCTAGGGGGACATGTATGAACAGGGCTGCGCCAGAAGTCTGGTATATTTTCAGCCAGGCATCAGTTGCAGTCTTGGTCGTATTACTGACAACCCTCACGTATGCTAATATCAGACACATTACAGAGCGCAAGCGGCACTTTGTAATGCACCTGATTTCAGGGGGCGTGTGGGAGGCGGGGCGTACTAGAACCGTAGGAAGCTATAGATTTATAGTTGGAACAGGTAAACCACTTTCAAAGTGATATACCTGAGCCAGAAATGTCCTGCTAGTGCTAGAATGCACCTGATTTATGATCCGCAGTACAGCAGGTTCATAAATCAGGAGCATTCTATGCTATTATGATTCGCATGAAATTTGCCATTTAAATGTCAAATTTCATACATGTGGGTCTTAGTGTCTCACCCCTGACAATTTCTGAGGCTACTTCTGTGTTAGGAAAGGGTATATTTTGCACAGTTTTTTTTGGCAGGGTTTTTTTTGCATTATTTTTACATTTTATTAACGACTTACGTGCCGCCTATAAGCATCCCGGCGGTGGCTGTTTATCTCCACACGGACATTCTGGAACATCCGTGCAGAGGGTGCAGCTGCATGGGTGGAGAACTGGCTATAAGCAATCGCTGGACTCTTCACTGAGAAGGCAGGGACAGTTTATTACCATCCCTGGCTTTTCAATCACTATATATACAGCATTCAATGAGCGCTGTATACACAGACAGGCAGGAAGCCCATGTAAGCTTTCAGCATCAGTGGTCACATGACCACTGGGACTCAGTGACTTGGTCTTATCAGACCCTGATCAGCTCTGCAGTCAGTATTAGGTATGCATTTCCCCTGTTAGTGGGACTTATATACCAGCCCCAGTTACAGGGGAAATCACACAAAAAAAAAGTGAAATAAAAATGCCCCCTGAGGTCTTTTTCTGACTTTATGGGGGCACAATTTGTAAAACAAAGTGTCAAAACACACACAATAAAATATTAATGAAATAAATAATAACAGCAGCCCAAACTGCAACTTTTAGCCCCACCCCCTATGACTCTAAACTGTTACATTGTCTATATATAAATGCCCGTGATGGAAAATGACAGAAATTACACAACTTTATTTTAGCCCCACTTTTACTATTTGAAAGATAAAGGGGTTTTCTCACTACAGGAACTGTTGGCATATCAATAGAATATACCATTAATGTCTGATAGGTATGAGTTCCACTGTTAGGACTCGCACCTATCACCTAAACCAGCGGTCCCCAACCTTTTTTCCACCAGGGACCGGTTTTTTTACCCGACAATTTTT